>JAQGDQ010001199.1:0-37069 GCA_030141605.1 Tubiluchus corallicola
CAAGGGGAGAGAGGGAGAGAGAGAGAGAGAGAGAGAGAGAGAGAGAGAGAGAGAGAGAGAGAGAGAGAGAGAGAGAGAGAGAGAGAGAGAGAGAGAGAGAGAGAGAGAGAGAGAGAGAGAGAGAGAGAGAGAGAGAGAGAGAGAGAGGGAGAGACAGAGAGAGAGGGGGGAGAGAGAGGAAGAGAGAGAGACTGAGAGAGAGAGAGAGAGGGGGGGGAGACAGAGAGAGAGGGAGAGAGAGAGGGGGAGAGAGAGAGAGAGAGGGGGGAGAGAGAGTGAGAGGGGGGGCAGAAAGGGATGAGAGGGAGAAAAGAAAAGGGACTGGCAGTGAAGGAAGAAGGAGAACAATAACATGAAAAATCTAAAGACATTTTGTAGCTCTTATTTTAGCAATGACTTCATGTTAGTTGTGCTTGGGTTACGTATTACGTAGCGAAATAAACGACAAAATTTTAATCAGCACAAACAAAGTTGCTGTGTGTAACGCGAATTCTTCATAATCACTCAGCGTGTGTCTTATTCTTCAAACACTGACAAACGTACACGCATGACTTAGCTATTTCTAATGCTGTGAAGAAAGACTTTATTGCAATTACTCACCTTGAAATTATCTATTCACGTCTGACGTCCAAACTTTTGTTTACTTTTCATTTAAAAAAATTAGCGAAAAAATCAGCTGCAAAATAAATGTTTTAGAACAGGGGTGTGCAAATTGCGGCCCGCCGAGAGAGTTTGTGCGGCCCGCGAAGAGGTTTGTCAACCAAATGAAAATGCGGCCATGGCGATTAATTGAGTGTATCCAGCTGAAGTCCGTGCCACGTCCCAAAGATAGTGCGGGTAGTTTTTTCTACTAGATCGGATGCCATTAACCCTTACAAGATGGTTGTAGCTTAATGTCACTGTACTACACAGACTGTGTGATACACATTACTAATATGCATTGTAATGAAATTACCACTATCTGTCCTGAAAGTAGAAATATATGGTTTGTGTATAAATTTTAATAACTTCTAAAATAGTTTCTTAAGTGTAGTAGTAATGATGTATGCAGGTCGGATGCAAAAAAATCATTATTAGGCCTTTCTGTACTTGGCTCCTTGATCAAACTGCCTGTGGCCCACAGGAATTGCGGGAAAGTTTCATGTGGCCCGGCTAGTCAGATAATTTGCACACCCCTGTTTTAGAATAAAATGATAAAATAATAGTTTATTATGTACGAGAGCCAATTGTTATATTAGGAGGTCCAAAAACTGTTCTGTTGATGTTAGGAGAAGACTTCTTGCAGCATTTTGTATGTAGTTCTATTGCAATAATCTTTGGTTTAATAACGATAAAAGAAACATTCAAAGAATGCGTAATACCTATAATAACGCCACTAGAGGACTCTTTAATATTCCTTGTCGCTGTAGTGCAAGTCAAACGTATGTTAGCTACAATGTACCAAGTTTTTCATGCATAAGTAGGAAAGCCTAAACACAGAAGTTGGCTGTTTTTGAGTCAGAATACTGTTATTAATAACTTGCTGTACAATATTAGTACAATTTTCAAATAAAATACGCCAAAATTTTCCTGTTTACGTACGAAAGCTGCGTTTAGTTTCAGGAGTAGGCTGTTTTTGGAGCAGAATACTGTCATCAATAACTTGCTGTACAATACTGATACAGTTTCTTGATCGAACATTTTTAAGTCGTAGTTAAGAACCTTATATAAACTAACTGTGTGCTTTTTACTTGTGCCTTATTTCTGTTGTTCTATGAACTGTAAGTGTCTGAAATAAAATAAATATTTATAAATAAATAAAATAAACAAATTTGAAATCTCTAGTGAGAATTTGAATTTGCGTAAGGAAAGAAAACTCCTGACAGTCATTTAGGACAAACAAATAAACTATTGAATGAGCATTACCGGTAAATTCAAGAAGCCAATAAGGAGTGGGAACTGTACGAGACTGTTACATTACGCTCGCAGGGGGTAACGGAGCATTTAAACCCTGCATATTGCGTTAATACTTCGATCTGCAACTGCATTCCTACCCGTATTACATTTTCGTATATTCTATGGCTGTATAAAAGCCAGAAATGACCATCAAACCATTACGCCAGCTAGAAGAAATTTGGGAAAATAGTTTTGGGGTGTTGTAATCTGGTGCAGGTACGTCCTGTTGTACATAGTGGTATTTTTTACGATTTGTGTGATTTATTGCTGTTACATTTGTAATAAATTTCTCGTGTTTGTTGCAGGGTTTACTAGTTCAACATGAAGACGTTGCTTAAGCTGGTTGTCATTTGCTTAACTGCTGTAAGTACTGCATTAAAATCATTAGTATCAGTGACTTCTAATGTTTCTAGATTAAAACAGCAGGTGGCGACACCCAACAGCGACATAAATTGATCAAAAACATCAGTATTTTAACCTCTAACCAATTTAACTTCTTGCATAAATTTACGTTATAGAAGTAATCACTGATTATTTCGTTTTAGACGCAACTATGGTCCATGCCACTTTTAGCTAGACGCGGTCCCGGCTTGCCGCCTGGATTTGGTGGTTATGGTGCAGGAGGATATGGTTACGGAGCTGGCCACCCAGCTGGTTATGGTGCAGGAGGATATGGTTACGGAGCTGGTCACCCAGCTGGTTATGGTGCAGGAGGATACGGTTATGGAGCTGGTCACCCAGCTGGTTATGGAGCTGGCTATCCTGGAACTGGATATGGAGGACCTGGTGCTGGTTATGGACTTGGTGCCCGTGGTTACGGTGGTGGACTTGCTGGTGCTGGTTACGGTGGTGGACTTGCTGGTGCTGGTTACGGTGGTGGACTTGCTGGTGCTGGTTACGGTGGTGGACTTGCTGGTGCTGGTTACGGTGGTGGACTTGCTGGTGCTGGTTATGGTGGTGGGCTGCCGGTGCTGGTTATGGACTTGGTGCCCGTGGTTACGGTGGTGGACTTGCTGGTGCTGGTTACGGTGGTGGACTTGCTGCCGGTGCTGGTTATGGACTTGGGGCCCGTGGTCACGGTGTACTTGGATATGGTGGTGGTTATGGCCATGGATATGGACTTGGAGCCCAAGGCTATGGTGCTGCTGGCTACGGAGCTGCTCAGAGGCAAGCTTACGGTGCTGGAGGGTACGGACATGGTGCTGGTGGTTATGGAGCTGCTCACGGACTCGGCTACGGTGCCACTGGAGGCTACAGTGGAGCAGCAAGACATGGTTACGGTTCTGCTGCAGGCTATGGCGGAGCAGCAGGGGGACTTGGCTACAGTTCTGCGGGAGGTCACGGAGCAGCAGGATACGGCCACGGCTCAGCAGGTGGCTATGGTACTGCAGCAGGACACGGCTATGGTGCAGCAGGTTACGGTGCGGCGGCAGCCGGACATGCTACCGGTGCCTCGGGAAGTTATGGTGCTGCATCTGGACACAACTTTGGAGCACAGGCAGCTAAATATGGCCTTCAGAAAGAAATAACCCATACGGTTCGCATCTCGGCAGCAGGAGCTCAACATTCTGGAAGGGATGCAGGTTATTCCCATGGTGGTGCCGGATACTCTGGACACGATGCTGGTTATGCCCAAGAAGGTGCCGGATATTCTGGAGGTGAAACCGGATATTCCCGAGAGGGTGGTGCATACACTGGAGGTGCTGCTGGATACTCCCAGGAGGGCAGTGGATATTCTAGAGGTGCTGCTGGTTATTCTCGCGAGGGTTCCGGATACACCGAAGGAGCAAGCGGATATTCCGGAGGTGGCGCTGGTTACTCGGAAGGACAAACTGGATACGGTGCGGAAAGTGCTGGATATTTGGGAGGATCGGGAGGTTATTCTCATGGAGATCAGGGTTATTCACATGGAGGTGGAGAAGGCTATGGATATGGTTCTGCTGAAGCTGGCTATGGAGGTGGAGATGGCCATGGATATGGTTACACTAAATAAAGAAATGTATTTAACACTGACATTACTGTTCTAATATGTGCTGAAAATTAACTTTGTACAATATTATTTTTAATGTTAAATTGTTGTGAAAAAATAATAAATTATTTCTTTATGGTGCTAATAAATATTACTTGTCGTTTTGATTTGATCGTGGTGCGTTAGTTCAAATTATACTCTTAACAATATTAAGATGTCACAGCGAATTTTAAACTGTTCTTGGTACAAAGAATTTCAAACTGCATCAGTTTGTGGTGTGCTAGATCATGTTATTGTTACAGAACCTGCAACAGCTTGTGGTGTGTTAGTTCAAATTTTGCCCTGTTACGAAAAATTTCAACTGTAATAGTTTGTGGTGTGTTAGTTCAAATTTTGCCCTGTTGTTGTTTCGAACAATACCAATTGTGACAGCTTGTGGTGTGCTAGTTCAAATGTTACCCCTTGTTCTTGTTACGAACAATTTCAACCGTAATAGCTTGTGGTGTGCTAGTTCAAAGTTTGCCCTGTTCTTGATACAAACAATTTTAAACTGTAATTTGTTACGTGGATAGCAGAAATTTTGACCTAATTTATGATCAGATTTGTTAATGTTTAATGCTTCTTTGTGTGAAGCAGAGGTTTCTAGCAATCTCTCTAAATTATCTCCAAAACTTTGCAACTCGCATTAACTATCCAAATTACATGCTTAGACTTCGTAGATTTAGTCGTTTACTTAAAGAGAAGATCAACAAGTCAGCTGCACAGCATTTAAATATACTAGCGTATAAGTCACAAACTGATCCTAAGGCGTTTTGGCAATTTATCATGATCAAAGCCTATGATCAAAGTGAAATTGATCGATTTTTAACCTCAATTTTTCGCAAACTTGGCCTTCGAACAGCTTGGTTTCCGCGGTCACATACATCTCGCATCAGTGAAGGAGCTTCCTACGTACCGTTTGCACTGAATGTGTAGCAATAATCCATAAAAATATGGGTAAAAGTACAGGTGAATGTGTAGCAATAATCCATAAAAATATGGGTGAAAGTACAGGTGAATGTGTGGCAATAATCCATAAAAATATGGGTGAAAGTACAGGTGAATGTGTAGCAATAATCCATAAAAATATGGGTGAAAGTACAGGTGAATGTGTAGCAATAATCCATAAAAATATGGGTGAAAGTACAGATGAATGTGTAGCAATAATCCATAAGAATATGGGTAAAAGTACAGGTGAATGTGTAGCAATAATCCATAAAAATATGGGTGAAAGTACAGGTGAATGTGTAGCAATAATCCATAAAAATATGGGTGAAAGTACAGATGAATGTGTAGCAATAATCCATAAAAATATGGGTGAAAGTACAGATGAATGTGTAGCAATAATCCATAAGAATATGGGTAAAAGTACAGGTGAATGTGTAGCAATAATCCATAAGAATATGGGTAAAAGTACAGGTGAATGTGTAGCAATAATCCATAAAAAGATGGGTAAAAGTACAGGTGAATGTCAAGCAATAATCCATAAAAATATGGGTGAAAGTACAGGTGAATGTGAAGCAATAATCCATAAAATATGGGTAAAAATATCGGAAATTTTCCGGGTAATTTTTTCCTCAACTTCAGCTATAAGGGACGATTTTTCCCGGTGTGGAGGTGTCCCTTATATCCGAGGTTGACCGTATGTCTACTACTGGATGGATGAGAGGCAGTGATCCGTTTGAGGATTTAGTTCCTTGCTGTCGTCCATGGCTCATAGTCGTAGGCACAACCTTCGTTTTGATTATAGCTATAAAATTTTGTTTACTTTTACTCGTGTATAAAATGTATGTATGTGCTTCTTGTGCAAATAATAATAATAATAATAATAACAGTTTCTGGTGTGCTAGTTTAAATTTACCGTCTTTTACCGCTTTAGAACGTCAGTTAAACGATATCTGTTTGCTTCTTATATAAACTAGTCTTGATCCTACTGTTCTTGTGGGACACAACAGTCACAACTTTGTGTTCTTTTTGAGTAGAATCCAGAGTGCTTCGTCATCACATGAGCCGAATCTCCACAAGCGAACTCTTCTTGCCATTTTGAACATTCTTTTATCCATCACTATCATCCATCCTTACTTTGCACAACTCTTTTTTTTAAATTGCCCAGAAATCTTCGGTTTTTTTGTTCTTTTTTCTCTCAGTATTTGGACGTGTTTATAATGGTGCAAGCACCTAACAAGTTCTACTTCTCGTTCTTGCCATTTATTATATGCACGCTGTCATATAATCATTATTATTAATATCTATTTTTTCCCAGTGTTTCTTGATATCGTATTTGTATTTACACTTCCAAATAAATTTATTATTATTATTATTATTAATTAATTTTAAACTGTAGCAGTCAGTGTGCTAGCTTAGAAGATACGAAAACAAGAGCAAAAAAAAAACGTGAAACACCAAAATAGCTTTATCAACACTGTTTTTGACATTTTAAACGATGTGCAATACGATTAACATCTTACTTTACAATTATGTACAGCGAATGGAGAGGCACACCCCCCAAACAAACATGCCTTAATGCAGAACTTATTAGACATGACAAAGGCCTACAATTAATCAACATTCTCGAGTGACATGCCTAAATTTAAACTACTAACATTGTAACAATTGTTACCGAAAAGACAATAGCTCGTATACAATTGCTTCATCAACACTATTAAAATGATAAAGGAATGATTACAACAAGTGCAGACTGGTTAGATACTTTGGCGGAGAGAAAAATATTATCCATAGAAACAGGGCATGACCTCATGGGACACCCTGTACTGAAACAGATTACTACAGTATATAACGCAGCATTTGATATAAAAACTGAAATTCAGCCATGAGAAAATGATGAAAAACTAATACAAAAATGATAGGAATTAATAAAAAGGTAAAAAATTCAACCGATTTTTACATAAAATCTCACAATATTATTTACAATTTTTTTATTGTAAACGATGACATTTCGATAATACGAATGTTCTCCTCTTTAGATCACCACTGGCGTTTTGAGAACATGATCTCTTCTCCTCTTCAGATCACTATTGGCATTTCGAGAACACGATTGTTCTCCTCTTCAGGTCACCATAGGTAAAAAGTCACAGCGATCCTAAAAAGGAGAATAAGCGTGTTCTCGAAACGCCAATGGTGACATGAAGAAGAGAACAAGCGTGTTCTCAAGACATCAAAGGCGACTTGAAGCGTAAAACAAGCGTGTTCTCGAAACATCAATGGTGATCTAAAGAAAAGAATAAGCGTGTTCTCGAAATGCCAATGGTGATCTAAAGAAAAGAATATGCGTGTTCACGAAACGCCAATGGTGATCTAAAGAAAAGAACAAGCGTGTTCTCGAAACACTAATGGTGATCTAAAGAAAAGAACAAGCGTGTTCTCGAAACGCCAATGGTGATCTAAAGAAAAGAACAAGCGTGTTCTCGAAACGCCAATGGTGATCTAAAGAAAAGAACAAGCGTGTTCTCGAAACGCCAATGGTGATCTAAAGAAAAGAATAAGCGTGTTATCGAAATGCTAATGGTGATATGAAGAAGAGAACAAATGTCTTCTCGAAACATTAAAGGTGATTTGAAGAGTAAAACAAGCGTGTTCTCGAAACGCCAAAGGTGATCTAAAGAAAAGAACAAGCGTGTTCTCGAAACATCAATGGTGATCTAAAGAAAAGAACAAGCATGTTCTCGAAATGCCAATGGTGATCTAAAGAAAAGAATAAGCGTGTTCTCAAAACTCTAATGGTGATCTAAAGAAGAGAACAAGAGTGTTCTCGAAACACCAATGGTGATCTAAAGAAGAGAACAAGCGTGTTCTCGAAACATTAAAGGTGATTTGAAGAGTAAAACAAGTGTGTTCTCGAAACGCCAAAGGTGATCTAAAGAAGAGAACAAGCGTGTTCTCGAAACATTAAAGGTGATTTGAAGAGTAAAACAAGTGTGTTCTCGAAACGCCAATGGTGATCTAAAGAAGAGAACAAGCGTGTTATCGAAACATTAAAGGTGATTTGAAGAGTAAAACAAGTGTGTTCTCGAAACTCCAATGGTGACCTGAAGAAGAGAACAAGCGTGTTCTCGAAACACCAGTGGTGATCTAAAGAGAAGTACAAACGTGTTCTCGGAACGCCAGTGGCGGTCTGAAGAGAACAAGCATTTCTTGAAACGTCATCATTTCCATTAAAAATCTTTTCATTAATTTAAATAAAAAAGACAGAGTTATGTAGCCCCAACTGCGCCTTTTAAGACACATTTTTATCGATGTGGTAATGTGGGTTGCGCATTAACAGACTAGCTCAAAAGTCTTCAGGAGGGGTGAGCAATCAGAAAATGAATCTAACCAAATTTTTGACTTTGGAATTTGAATCAAAAGGAATTTCAAGATTTCAAATCCGAATTCAATTCTAAAGATCTCCAAAAAAATTTTAACCATAAATAAAAAGCAGCTTCGCGAAGATCGTGCATATTGCTTGATTTTGTCCTTACGTAAAAACACTAATAATTTTGCTTAAAAATTGTGCAGATGTTGCGAGCTGATTGAATGACGTTTCGAATGTCTTTTTGATAAAGAACACGTGTACAGCTGAAGTGGTGACTTATTCGAATCCACGATTTTAGGTTCGAATTGAATGCAAATTAAAAAAACTAGTTCGAATCGAATTCCAACACTCGAATTCGATTCAGACTCGAATGTTTGATGCTCACCCCAGTAGGCACTCGTTACAGAACTTATATTTGTCAGAAATAAATGCAATTCTCTAGGCAGAAATAAGCAAAAGACGAAGTTTACGTTAGTCGTGAAGCAAATGACTAAGCTTATACGAGACACGAGTGACTAGTGACTACAAAGCTTCATACAAATTAGCGACAAAGCAAAAGCAAAGCCATCTTGTCCAGCGTAGTATCTGGTCGCTGCAGTTAAGCTCACAAAAACTAAGTGCACGGTGCAATGTTACACTAATTTGATTTTGCAATAGAGTTACTGTGATAGCATAGCAGTGGCATAGCAAGTGTTTGCGGTGCCCGGGGGCAAAAAATGTCTGGCGCCCTACACTTTTAATGTTTCTATCATTTGTCTTGTGGGTGAAGCCATAAATTGTGCGCGTTGTTTGCATTCCTGAGTCCGACTTTCGTTTTTCGACAAAATGGGATAAAGAAAAAACGAATTTTTTCTAAGAATCACCCTGAGTTTGATTTGCGGTACTGCAGCAGAATAACTCTTTTGTTCATAACACCATATTCCTTAAACATTCAGCTCCAGCATTAAAACATACAAATATTATGAAAGATACAGAACTTTACAGGTTTTCGCAATAATACAGTCGGCATTTAGAGAAACGCCACTGTTTCTGCCAAAATTATTGTTCTGCTAAACCACACACGCCTTTAAGTAACAACATTAGCCTTTTTTCCTAGTAATTACTGTAGTAATTAAGTCAGCTACGATGATCTCCAACTAGGTAATTTTGTTGTGGTTTGAAAACCTGTTTTAATTGTTTCGTTAATGTCGGGGATTAGTAATTAATAATTAACAGTCACTGAGCTCCAGACGAATTTTGTGCCCTCTTACCCTTGCCTGGAGGCGATTGCCCCCTATTGCCCCAGCTTGCCACGCCTCTGTAGCATAGTCATATTTAGCAATCACAATAGACAGCCATGTGCAGACAGGAATTTGGGATAGATAATACACTAACACAACTAATTCTTATCTTAATTTTACAATATCTGTTTACAAATGCATCTTAGTTCATGCATATATGACTACAGCGCTGCTGACAATCTCAGACATTAAGATCCGACAGCATGAAAAGCGTCGTCAATCATTACAATTGTAGATCTTACAAACCACTCCACTGCCTGTATGACGAGAATCTCCCGTCACGAAAATGCTATTCTGACTGGCATTTAAAATGGGAGCTTTGGGAATTGATTTTTCGGGAAACGTTTTCCCACTCCGACGGCATCCTTGAGCATCGTGTTTATGCTTAAATCATGCAACTATGACACTGTATTACAATCGAAGAGCTCAAAATGCAAAATACTTGTAGGCCAGACGTATTAATGTCAAAATATGTAATCAGAAGTAGTGATAGCTTACCAGTATTGCTTGGTGACTATCTCACCTAGATCAAGCAGTTACATTTACGAATGCTTTTACGGTTAGCATTAGACTGTCGGCAAGAATTAATAAATAACACCCCCTCCCCCTCAAACGACAGCCAACAATCAATGTTACATCAGCTAAAAATAAATAATCAATAATCTCCGACATAATTTATGCAAATCTTTCTGAACCGCATGCCAAAGTGCGAGTCTAGAAAGACGTTAACAACACGAACGCGTCGCAAGCGAAACTCTTGCAACTTTACCGAACTTTAAGCACGTATTTGACTACCATCGGTCAAACTACTGGCCAAACAATGACCAGCAATTGCTTACGGTGACTTCAACATCCGATTTACAATTATTAATATGGATGTACATCGACTGGCGACACCTAGCTACTAGGAAATGTTACTCTGTCTACGTCCCTACCTTGTGAATGTTACTAAAATGTCACATGCAATGGATTTACGATAAAACGATTCTTCAATAATCAACAAACTTGACAGGGGAACAAGCACAGCTTGAACAATAAAACATACACCAGGCCATCAGGGCGTTGTCATGGTAACCTCGTAAACAAATGGCAAACGATCCTGACAGAATTCCTGAGTGTTTCGGCTCACGATGCAGCCGATAAATGGCCGCACTGGCCGCACAGCAGCGGATTATGCTCGTCCGATCGGCAGATTAATTTACATCATTTGCAAATGCTGTGTTGCATTAGGAAACAAAGCGTGTTAACGGATAAATGGATTAATCGCATCATTTCTGACGTTTGACGGGCTTCTTCCTGCGGCGTTTAAAACAGCAGCATTTAGTTTCGGTCACCTCGATGTCCGGTTGCGTGGTTATCGGGGTGTTTGACTGACCTGCCTCGTCTGGGTTCAGTTCCCCGTTGTTTGAGCTGGCAACCTAAATCGATGCAAAATCATTATACAGGGTGTCCAGAAATGTACCATTATACAGGATGTCCAGAAATGGTACCATTATACAGGGTGTCCAGAAATGTTACCATTATACAGGGTGTCCAGAAATGGTACCATTATACAGGGTGTCCAGAAATGGTACCATTATACAGGATGTCCAGAAATGCAGAGGTACTTCTTTAAAGTTCTTTAATATTTTAATGATTATGCTATTCTGTATTTAATTTGTTTTTTTAATTTTTATCATTAAGTTTAAGGTAATAATTAATTGTCCCTGAATTTGACACTTAGGAATATTCACTGCATCGATAGCTTAAACGGCTGGAGCTTTTGGTATGACCCACAAGGTTCTGTGTTCGAATCTTGTTTGACTCACAATTTTTCAGTGTTTTCGTCAATATCTGTCGGTTGATTAGCGTATAAAAGTTGTTTTTAAAGACAAACGGGTTATACTTTTTAATGTTTTGTATAAATCTATGTACAGGTACTCATAGATTGTCGGTTCCAGCTGACTAGTCATAAGACGAACTGGTCGCAAGTCGGAAGTATATTCAAGTAGTGCACTCTTACAAGTAAGATAATAGCGGTGCCTTCGGAAAAATTTATTGAAACAGCAATTTAAAGTTATTTGTTTAAAAAAATATGAGTCATAATTAGTTAATATAATTAATTAAGTTTTGGCAAGTTTGTAAAGTCAAAGATGGACTTAAAATTTATCATAAGTTGTTGTAAAAAAATAGGGTTATTTCTAATTTTTAAACATTATTAATTGCAGCAGCACCAGATAATAATAGGTCAATCACTTCATGTTTCTTGAACATAAATGGTCGATTATTTCATGTTTTGTCAATATAAAGGTCAATCAATTGATGTTTCATCAATATAAAGGGTCAATCATTTGATGTTTCTTCAAAATAAAGGGCCAACCACTTCATGTTTTTTGAACATAAATGCTCAATCATTTCATGTTTGTTCAATATAAAGGGTCAACCACTTCATGTTTCTTGAACATAAATGGTCAATAATTTGATGTTTCTTTAATATAAAGGGTCAACCACTTCATGTTTCTCGAACATAAAATGGTCAATCATTTGATGTTTCTTTAATATAAAGGGTCAACCACTTCATGTTTCTTGAACATAAATGGTCAATCGTTTGATGTTTCTTCAAAATAAAGGGCCAACCACTTCATGTTTCTTGAACATAAATGGTCAATCGTTTGATGTTTCTTCAACATAAAATGGTCAATCATTTGATGTTTCTTTAATATAAAGGGTCAACCACTTCATGTTTCTTGAACATAAATGCTCAATCATTTAACGTTTCTTCAATATAAAGGGTCAATCATTTCATGTTTCTTCAATATAAAGGTCAATGATTTAATGTTTCTTCAAAATAAAGGGTCAATCATTTCACGAATCTTCAAAATAAAGGGTCAATCATTTCATATTTGTTCAACGCAAAAGAGTAAACCACCATTTCATTAAGTTTCTATAAAATTACCTGAACCGATCCTTGCAATGGCTCAACTGATGCTAGATTGGTACCCAGCATGTTCTGCAGCTGTCCCTCACCCCACGTGTTACCTCGCTGATTCTAGATAAATCAGACAACATTTTGTAAAAACTCTAATAAGAGCTGCATGGGCAAAAACATTGAAAAATCTTTCTAATGAAGTAGTTTCGAAGTTGCAGATGAAAAGGTGCAGTACCTACAACCCACATACAAATTAACAACTTGCAGAAAGAAAAAGCGTTTAAAGTGTTAACAATGAATGAAGTAAAGGCAATATGTGTTGCTTGCAAACCAAAACCGTCCATAAGTCGGCATAGTTAAAACTACGTTATGGTGTTTCAAAGTAGAATGCACCAACAATAAATAAGTATTTGACACAAATTTTATTATTATTACTATTATTATTATTATTATTACTACTACTACTACTACTACTACTACTACTACTACTACTACTACTACTACTACTACTACTACTACTACTACTACTACTACTACTACTACTACTACTACTACTACTACTACTACTACTACTACTACTACTACTACTACTACTACTACTACTACTACTACTACTACTACTACTACTACTATACTACTACTACTACTCATCTACTAACTACTACTACTACTACTACTACTACTACTACTACTACTACTACTACTACTACTACTACTACTACTACTACTACTACTACTACTACTACTACTACTACTACTACTACTACTACTACTACTATTATTATTATTATTATTATTACTACTACTATTATTACATTAAAGCAATCTTACTTTGTTTGCTTGACTAGGATGTCTCTCTCTTGTGGTATGCTTGTTAGTATTTCTCGTTGTTTCAACCATGGAAATGCTAGACTCTGCCGGGGTCGAAGTCTAAAAAAAACCGAAAAAATGTTAGAAGCGGCAAAGTCGATAAAACTCGCTGGATAGGAAACCTATGAACTACGAAAAATTACGACAGCTTAAGAAGAATCTCCCAGAAGCCAGTTACCGTGGTTCTGCCGACCCAGTCGAAGTAACCGTCCACTTCCCAGCCGTTGCGTTCCATCAAGTCGATAAAGAGCTTCCGCAAGTAATCGTAGTCCGGCATCTCGAAGAAGTCTAATCGTCGTACGTAGCGCAAGTATGTAGCAAACTCGACTGCAAGAAAACATCACATTCTTGTCAACTGTAACACTAACACTTTTTATTATTATTATTATTTATTAAATATATCCACAATGATCATTACAGCATTGTACATAAAAGTATTTAATAACATATTTATTATTATGTGCACAAGATGCCAAGCCGCAAATAACCCGTGGGTACTCAAGAAGTATTTACTTGTTTAGAGTACCCCAAATGAATGTGGACTGAGTGTAATAGAAAAGAGCAGTAAAGGAGTAGAAAGAAAGGTTAATAGAGAATAGAAAGAAGGAGAAAGATGTGATGGTATCTGTATGAAGTAACGTGAACTATAGAAATGTAAAAATTGACACAGCCAGCAACACAATGGATTCCGACAGGGACAGCAGTGTAGCTAATCAAATTGATTTATTCTGTATAATTAGAAAAGATTTCACTTTTGAAATTTCTTTTGAAGTTATTTATAGATAAAGAATTTTTTATGTATTCGTTGATGTTATTCCAAAGTCTTAGAAGCCGATGACATCGCTAATAGGGAAGCTAGGGGGAGCAACCGCTTCCTCCGGCAGATTTTTCAAAGTTTGCGCCACTTTTAATCTTTTACGCTCAACTTCACTTATGCGATAAAAGACAAATTTTCTTTCTGTTTATTTTTAATTGCATGGGCTTGAAAGTATTTTGTGAAGTCATTATTTCACTTGATCAACCTGCCTCCCGTGTTTCTGAAATGAGCCTGCATTTACGCAACTCATTTGTCAAGGTTGACTGATTGAACCAAGGATAAATTTGTCCCAAATATAATTATTATAATATATTCTTCTCACATGCTGATACTGTCTGTTGTGACATAGACGAATGTATAATTGCTTCGTATGTCACGGTGACTTTTTATGTGCTTGCTCCCCCTAACTTTAGCATCTGGCTACGCCCCTCTTAGACGCTACACATTAAAAATATGAATTTCTCTACCAACAATGCAGAAATATGCCCTTTTCAAGGCATTCGAATATTTTTTTGGGCTAAACATACAAACGTTACACCATTTTGTAGATGTTTTGAATCTCTACAAATCATTACTATAGTTTTGTTTATAACGATAATTGCCAGCTGTGTACAAGGTGGTGTAAATTATAGGCCCAAAATTCAAATTTGCTAAACACACAATACACGGCAAGCAACATTAAAGTTTAAGCTAATTTCTCTGCTGCATAGCTACGTTAGGCTAATAGCTCCGATGGTAGAACCTTCTGTATTCACAAGGTTTTGGGTTCAAATCCTGTTTGGTTTACAATTTTTCAGCACTTTCGCTGCCGTTAGTAAATGACATTTTAGGTGAGTTTTACGCAAATATTACAATCTCAAAACGATAGTATTTTTATAGCTTTGCGATAAATATATGTTTAATTTAGACCAGGGGTGTGCAAATTATCTGACTAGCCGGGCCACATTAAACTTTCCCGCAATTCCTGCAGGCCACAGGCAGTTTGATCAAGGAGCCAAGTACAGAAAGGCCTAACAACGATTTTTTTGCATCCCACCTGCGTACATCATTACTACTACACTCAAGAAACTATTTTAGAAGTTATTAAAATTTATATTACAAACCATATATTTCTACTTTCACGACAGATAGTGGTAATTTCAATACAATGCATATTAGTAATGTGTATCACACAGCTCTGTGTAGTACAGTGACATTAAGCTACAACCGTCTTGTAAGGGTTAACGGCATCCGATCTAGTAGAAAAAACTACCCGCACTATCTTTGGGATCGTGGCACGGACTTCAGCTGGATACACTCAATTAATCGCCCGGGCCTCACTTTCATTAGCTTGACAAATTTCTTCGCGGGCCGCACAAATTCTCTCGGCGGGCCGCAAGTGGCCCGCGGGTCGCAATTTGCACACCCCCGATTTATGCAATCAACAGATGATCTGTTTAACTAACAAACCTGGGAAATTCTCGCACAAAACCTCAATAGGAGTCGCTCGCTTCGTGTCTCCGATTTTCTGATATCGCTCTTTTAATGTGTCGGCTTTGAGTCCCTGCCATGGGAGGCTACCGTGTAGAAAGTACATAAACATGTGTCCTAGTGCTTCTAAATCGTCTCGCCGACTTTGCTCTGTAAACCAGAAAAAAACGCAAAGTTTGAAAGTTTTTTTGTCCAGTTCAGCAAACTGTAAGCAGGAACTCGATGTGGAACTTGTAGATCATTGTGGAGGGACCAGCACCCTACAGCTATGGAATTAAGCCACATTCAGATGTATGTATGTTCTTCTTCGATGAGGTAAACAGCCAGGATCAGTACTGCGAATGAAACTTTCGAGAGTGAGTGTTGAACACGGTGTTCACCCAACCATTCACTGACTACACCTCGGCAATGCTTAACTTTGATCGCTAGTAAGGACGACAACTATTCGGAAATTATCCTCATCACAGTGGATAATTACAGGAAAAGGAAATGCATGTTAAAGTGTGTCCCAAAAAGAACTTTCCACACAAAATTATATTAGTTAGCATTATGCTTTCCTGTTTGAAGAACTTATGAAATTGGAAATTTTTTTTAATGATTTCAAAAGTTTGTGCCGAGTGGTAAAATGTCACTTACTCATCGAAAAACACATTATTGTCAAATTGACAATATAAAGCTTTTGTACATTTGCTTAGTTAGTGAAGAGTGCGCTACGAATGCTGTGATTATTTTTCAAACTTTACACAATATTATCTAAACTTATTTCAAATGACCTACCATTAAAATGGCTGTGCCATAGAGGTCATCGCGTGAGTTTAGATTTACAGGATTTATGCAGCGTTACTGCAAACACAAGTCCTGTATGCAATAAGACAGCATTTAAGTGATATTTCAAATTTCAAAATAATTTTTTCAACATTTATGTAAGTAAAGTATTTTCTTGTGCTTTAAGCTTAGTTGTAAAAGTGCATGAGTTTGATGCAGACTTTGTGGAAACACCTTAAGTTTTATAAAATGACGAAATGTAATGCAATCCGCGAAGCGTGATCGCGCTCGTCCAAATACGCATCATGCAACAATATGCAGACGGGGAAACAGCTGTTGCCTAGGTGATTATAGCGAGTTTTCAAGTTTCCGGTGACCATTCTCGCTGTTTAGCTTTTTGAAAGTTCTAGTTAGGTGAGTTTTGGACACTTTATGACCAAATAAACAATGATATTTCTCTATATGAAACATGTAGTTATGTGTTGCGCATCTAATTCCAGTTTTTTCACTAAATGATGACATGTACCGTATTGTTCTCTCCCCTGCAAAATGTTGTGCACCCAAAACCTGTGCCCTCTTTTCCGTCTAATTGTATAATAATAAGCTAATGCCGCAGCTGTAATTATTACGCTTATATTTTCTGGAGATACAGTCTCCAAAAATTATTGCTTGCAATTTTCACGAATAGTGATCAAAAATAGCGGAACGAATGCTGTGAGCTTTGTTAATAAGCACAGCGTTTACGGACACATGGAATCAGTTAATACACATCATGCATTACGGATCACACATCACACATTGCGGATCACGGATTACGGATCACAGATTACGGATCACACATCACACATTACAGATCACAGTTCACGCATTACGGATCACAGATCACACATTACGGATCACACATCATGCATTACGGATCACGGATCATGCATTACAGATCACACATCACACATTGCGGATCACGGATTACGGATCACACATCACACATTACGAATCACAGTTCACGCATTACGGATCACAGATCACGCATTACGGATCACAGATCACGAACTATGGATCACAGATCACGCATTATGGATCACACATCACACATTACCGATCACAGATCACGGATTACCGATCACAGATCACACATTACGGATCACAGATCACGCATTACGGATCACACATCACACATTACCGATCACAGATCACGGATTACGCATTATGAATACATGGAGTCGTAGCTTTAACGGAAAAGAAGCGACATACCCAAAAAGAATGGAACAAATACTGCATTTTCACTGTGGTGACACCACCTTCATATTTTCAGAAAAATAATTAAAAGCGAAATTACAGAAACAAAACCACTCTATTACAAAATAAGTGAGCAAATTTTCAGATCGAATTAGAGCGGCTACACCTACCTTTTCCTAAGTGAGTATTTATACTCATGTATCTGGCAGTACCCGTCAAACTCTTGTGTTCTCGGTATGGGATGTGTTTATGTGTTTCCGGATCTATGTATTCCTTAGCTAGACCAAAGTCTATGATATGAAGAATCTTCTCCCGCTTCGTTGAATGTCGACCAATCAGGAAGTTTTCCGGTTTGACATCCCGGTATATTAGATGTTTTGAATGTACGTACTCTACTCTAGTAATCTGAAAGCAATAACAGAAATCTTTATTACAATAATGTCTACAATGAAATGAAAATTTTTTTGATAATTCCTGAAATGTTTTTTATCTCGTCGTAACATCTGTAACATACAGTGTGTTTCTTTTCTATAAGGTAATTCCTTTTATGTTGACTGTGCATTACTAACACATGATAAAAGGACATCTGTATATGACTGTAAATAGTACAATTACACACTGGAGTTGTTTTTTAACTCGCCCCTAGATGGCAGTCAAAAAATTGCTCAGTCACCATAGCAACGCCAACTTTAGCAATGCCCATTCCGGCAGTGTGATGTTAGAAGCTACAGCAGGACAATGAACATAGCGGCTGCCTGTCACAAACACCATGGCAACCGATTGTTCAGCATAAACAATGGGAAAAAATGCAAACAATCCCCGTTCATAAGCCTAGCAAAAAATGTCTTATGATGACGATGAACCATCTGAACGTAATAGACTATAACTTTTTAGATTTTTTGCTGTGCTAACACTTCGAGTCTATTATTTATGCAGTTTTGCAGTCTTTGGTCAGTATTATGACAACCGTACACTGAGCTTAAACCGAAATCTAATTCCCTAATGCACAAAGATAGCTGAAATTTACTAGTACAGTAGGTGCCATTTAATAGACTCAACTTTATAATGGAAGTGTTTTGATCAAATTAACCGACTGAATCTATTATCGGACAGATGTAGTGTTACAGTAAGTACTCGCTTAACGACTCCCCGCTTAACGAGGCTTCGTTTTAACGATGCTGAACATTTGACACCTTTTCTTCACTTAACGACGCGCGTTTCATTTTAACGACAATTTTTTACTCTGCTCACAGTCATTTTTGTTTTATCAACAATTTTTTTTTACCTAATTCGAAGCATTAAAATGGTACAAATTGCATTATTTTGTTCTAAAAACGCATGAATGACCTAAATAGTTCAACTATTATAAAGCTTTTACTTCCCGACTGACTAAATTCGTACTAAATTCTAGCAGATCTAGGCCTTTGTGTTTGCCAGTTTATATGCATCCACCCACACACCCTACTTTAAACTTTATGCCAGGGAATTATCTCTGCAACCTAGCTGTTGTTATAACAACCAGGTTAGTATAGGTTTTACATGTCAAATGTAGACCTGCGTTAACTCGAATGTAGATTTAGGTAATTCAAATGTGTTTTGGTAACTCAAATGTAGACTTAGGTAGTTCAAATGTGTCTTGGTAATTCAAATGTAGATTTAGGCAGTTCAAATGTGTCTTGGTAATTCAAATGTAGATTTAGGCAGTTCAAATGTGTCTTGGTAACTCAAATGTAGACTTAGGTAATTCAAATGTGTCTTGGTAATTCAAATGTAGATTTAGGCAGTTCAAATGTGTCTTGGTAACTCAAATGTAGATTTAGGTAGTTCAAATGTGTCTTGGTAATTCAAATGTAGATTTAGGCAGTTCAAATGTGTCTTGGTAATTCAAATGTAGATTTAGGTAATTCAAATGTGTCTTGGTAACTCAAATGTAGACTTAGGTAGTTCAAATGTGTCTTGGTAATTCAAATGTAGATTTAGGTAATTCAGATGTGTCTTGGTAACTCAAATGTAGACTTAGGTAGTTCAAATGTGTCTTGGTAATTCAAATGTAGATTTAGGTAGTTCAAATGTGATGTGTGATCCGTAATGCGTGATCTGTGATCCATAGTTCGTGATCTGTGATCCGTAATGCGTGATCTGTGATCCGTAATGCGTGAACTGTGATTCGTAATGTGTGATGTGTGATCCGTAATCCGTGATCCGCAATGTGTGATGTGTGATCCGTAATGCATGATCCGTGATCCGTAATGCATGATGTGTGATCCGTAATGTGTGATCTGTGATCCGTAATGCGTGAACTGTGATCTGTAATGTGTGATCCGTAATCTGTGATCCGTAATCCGTGATCCGCAATGTGTGATGTGTGATCCGTAATGCATGATGTGTATTAACTGATTCCATGTGTCCGTAAACGCTGTGCTTATTAACAAAGCTCACAGCATTCGTTCCGCTATTTTTGATCACTATTCGTGAAAATTGCAAGCAATAATTTTTGGAGACTGTATCTCCAGAAAATATAAGCGTAATAATTACAGCTGCGGCATTAGCTTATTATTATACAATTAGACGGAAAAGAGGGCACAGGTTTTGGGTGCACAACATTTTGCAGGGGAGAGAACAATACGGTACATGTCATCATTTAGTGAAAAAACTGGAATTAGATGCGCAACACATAACTACATGTTTCATATAGAGAAATATCATTGTTTATTTGGTCATAAAGTGTCCAAAACTCACCTAACTAGAACTTTCAAAAAGCTAAACAGCGAGAATGGTCACCGGAAACTTGAAAACTCGCTATAATCACCTAGGCAACAGCTGTTTCCCCGTCTGCATATTGTTGCATGATGCGTATTTGGACGAGCGCGATCACGCTTCGCGGATTGCATTACATTTCGTCATTTTATAAAACTTAAGGTGTTTCCACAAAGTCTGCATCAAACTCATGCACTTTTACAACTAAGCTTAAAGCACAAGAAAATACTTTACTTACATAAATGTTGAAAAAATTATTTTGAAATTTGAAATATCACTTAAATGCTGTCTTATTGCATACAGGACTTGTGTTTGCAGTAACGCTGCATAAATCCTGTAAATCTAAACTCACGCGATGACCTCTATGGCACAGCCATTTTAATGGTAGGTCATTTGAAATAAGTTTAGATAATATTGTGTAAAGTTTGAAAAAATAATCACAGCATTCGTAGTGCACTAACTAAGCAAATGTACAAAAGCTTTATATTGTCAATTTGACAATAATGTGTTTTTCGATGAGTAAGTGACATTTTACCACTCGGCACAAACTTTTGAAATCATTAAAAAAAATTTCCAATTTCATAAGTTCTTCAAACAGGAAAGCATAATGCTAACTAATATAATTTTGTGTGGAAAGTTCTTTTTGGGACACACTTTAACATGCATTTCCTTTTCCTGTAATTATCCACTGTGATGAGGATAATTTCCGAATAGTTGTCGTCCTTACTAGCGATCAAAGTTAAGCATTGCCGAGGTGTAGTCAGTGAATGGTTGGGTGAACACCGTGTTCAACACTCACTCTCGAAAGTTTCATTCGCAGTACTGATCCTGGCTGTTTACCTCATCGAAGAAGAACATACATACATCTGAATGTGGCTTAATTCCATAGCTGTAGGGTGCTGGTCCCTCCACAATGATCTACAAGTTCCACATCGAGTTCCTGCTTACAGTTTGCTGAACTGGACAAAAAAACTTTCAAACTTTGCGTTTTTTTCTGGTTTACAGAGCAAAGTCGGCGAGACGATTTAGAAGCACTAGGACACATGTTTATGTACTTTCTACACGGTAGCCTCCCATGGCAGGGACTCAAAGCCGACACATTAAAAGAGCGATATCAGAAAATCGGAGACACGAAGCGAGCGACTCCTATTGAGGTTTTGTGCGAGAATTTCCCAGGTTTGTTAGTTAAACAGATCATCTGTTGATTGCATAAATCGGGGGTGTGCAAATTGCGACCCGCGGGCCACTTGCGGCCCGCCGAGAGAATTTGTGCGGCCCGCGAAGAAATTTGTCAAGCTAATGAAAGTGAGGCCCGGGCGATTAATTGAGTGTATCCAGCTGAAGTCCGTGCCACGATCCCAAAGATAGTGCGGGTAGTTTTTTCTACTAGATCGGATGCCGTTAACCCTTACAAGACGGTTGTAGCTTAATGTCACTGTACTACACAGAGCTGTGTGATACACATTACTAATATGCATTGTATTGAAAGTACCACTATCTGTCGTGAAAGTAGAAATATATGGTTTGTAATATAAATTTTAATAACTTCTAAAATAGTTTCTTGAGTGTAGTAGTAATGATGTACGCAGGTGGGATGCAAAAAAATCGTTGTTAGGCCTTTCTGTACTTGGCTCCTTGATCAAACTGCCTGTGGCCTGCAGGAATTGCGGGAAAGTTTAATGTGGCCCGGCTAGTCAGATAATTTGCACACCCCTGGTCTAAATTAAACATATATTTATCGCAAAGCTATAAAAATACTATCGTTTTGAGATTGTAATATTTGCGTAAAACTCACCTAAAATGTCATTTACTAACGGCAGCGAAAGTGCTGAAAAATTGTAAACCAAACAGGATTTGAACCCAAAACCTTGTGAATACAGAAGGTTCTACCATCGGAGCTATTAGCCTAACGTAGCTATGCAGCAGAGAAATTAGCTTAAACTTTAATGTTGCTTGCCGTGTATTGTGTGTTTAGCAAATTTGAATTTTGGGCCTATAATTTACACCACCTTGTACACAGCTGGCAATTATCGTTATAAACAAAACTATAGTAATGATTTGTAGAGATTCAAAACATCTACAAAATGGTGTAACGTTTGTATGTTTAGCCCAAAAAAATATTCGAATGCCTTGAAAAGGGCATATTTCTGCATTGTTGGTAGAGAAATTCATATTTTTAATGTGTAGCGTCTAAGAGGGGCGTAGCCAGATGCTAAAGTTAGGGGGAGCAAGCACATAAAAAGTCACCGTGACATACGAAGCAATTATACATTCGTCTATGTCACAACAGACAGTATCAGCATGTGAGAAGAATATATTATAATAATTATATTTGGGACAAATTTATCCTTGGTTCAATCAGTCAACCTTGACAAATGAGTTGCGTAAATGCAGGCTCATTTCAGAAACACGGGAGGCAGGTTGATCAAGTGAAATAATGACTTCACAAAATACTTTCAAGCCCATGCAATTAAAAATAAACAGAAAGAAAATTTGTCTTTTATCGCATAAGTGAAGTTGAGCGTAAAAGATTAAAAGTGGCGCAAACTTTGAAAAATCTGCCGGAGGAAGCGGTTGCTCCCCCTAGCTTCCCTATTAGCGATGTCATCGGCTTCTAAGACTTTGGAATAACATCAACGAATACATAAAAAATTCTTTATCTATAAATAACTTCAAAAGAAATTTCAAAAGTGAAATCTTTTCTAATTATACAGAATAAATCAATTTGATTAGCTACACTGCTGTCCCTGTCGGAATCCATTGTGTTGCTGGCTGTGTCAATTTTTACATTTCTATAGTTCACGTTACTTCATACAGATACCATCACATCTTTCTCCTTCTTTCTATTCTCTATTAACCTTTCTTTCTACTCCTTTACTGCTCTTTTCTATTACACTCAGTCCACATTCATTTGGGGTACTCTAAACAAGTAAATACTTCTTGAGTACCCACGGGTTATTTGCGGCTTGGCATCTTGTGCACATAATAATAAATATGTTATTAAATACTTTTATGTACAATGCTGTAATGATCATTGTGGATATATTTAATAAATAATAATAATAATAAAAAGTGTTAGTGTTACAGTTGACAAGAATGTGATGTTTTCTTGCAGTCGAGTTTGCTACATACTTGCGCTACGTACGACGATTAGACTTCTTCGAGATGCCGGACTACGATTACTTGCGGAAGCTCTTTATCGACTTGATGGAACGCAACGGCTGGGAAGTGGACGGTTACTTCGACTGGGTCGGCAGAACCACGGTAACTGGCTTCTGGGAGATTCTTCTTAAGCTGTCGTAATTTTTCGTAGTTCATAGGTTTCCTATCCAGCGAGTTTTATCGACTTTGCCGCTTCTAACATTTTTTCGGTTTTTTTTAGACTTCGACCCCGGCAGAGTCTAGCATTTCCATGGTTGAAACAACGAGGAATACTAACAAGCATACCACAAGAGAGAGACATCCTAGTCAAGCAAACAAAGTAAGATTGCTTTAATGTAATAATAGTAGTAGTAGTAATAATAATAATAATAATAGTAGTAGTAGTAGTAGTAGTAGTAGTAGTAGTAGTAGTAGTAGTAGTAGTAGTAGTAGTAGTAGTAGTAGTAGTAGTAGTAGTAGTAGTAGTAGTAGTAGTAGTAGTAGTAGTAGTAGTTAGTAGATGAGTAGTAGTAGTAGTATAGTAGTAGTAGTAGTAGTAGTAGTAGTAGTAGTAGTAGTAGTAGTAGTAGTAGTAGTAGTAGTAGTAGTAGTAGTAGTAGTAGTAGTAGTAGTAGTAGTAGTAGTAGTAGTAGTAGTAGTAGTAGTAGTAGTAGTAGTAGTAGTAGTAGTAGTAGTAGTAGTAGTAGTAGTAGTAGTAATAATAATAATAATAATAGTAATAATAATAAAATTTGTGTCAAATACTTATTTATTGTTGGTGCATTCTACTTTGAAACACCATAACGTAGTTTTAACTATGCCGACTTATGGACGGTTTTGGTTTGCAAGCAACACATATTGCCTTTACTTCATTCATTGTTAACACTTTAAACGCTTTTTCTTTCTGCAAGTTGTTAATTTGTATGTGGGTTGTAGGTACTGCACCTTTTCATCTGCAACTTCGAAACTACTTCATTAGAAAGATTTTTCAATGTTTTTGCCCATGCAGCTCTTATTAGAGTTTTTACAAAATGTTGTCTGATTTATCTAGAATCAGCGAGGTAACACGTGGGGTGAGGGACAGCTGCAGAACATGCTGGGTACCAATCTAGCATCAGTTGAGCCATTGCAAGGATCGGTTCAGGTAATTTTATAGAAACTTAATGAAATGGTGGTTTACTCTTTTGCGTTGAACAAATATGAAATGATTGACCCTTTATTTTGAAGAAACATTAAATCATTGACCTTTATATTGAAGAAACATGAAATGATTGACCCTTTATATTGAAGAAACGTTAAATGATTGAGCATTTATGTTCAAGAAACATGAAGTGGTTGACCCTTTATATTAAAGAAACATCAAATGATTGACCATTTTATGTTGAAGAAACATCAAACGATTGACCATTTATGTTCAAGAAACATGAAGTGGTTGGCCCTTTATTTTGAAGAAACATCAAACGATTGACCATTTATGTTCAAGAAACATGAAGTGGTTGACCCTTTATATTAAAGAAACATCAAATGATTGACCATTTTATGTTCGAGAAACATGAAGTGGTTGACCCTTTATATTAAAGAAACATCAAATTATTGACCATTTATGTTCAAGAAACATGAAGTGGTTGACCCTTTATATTGAACAAACATGAAATGATTGAGCATTTATGTTCAAAAAACATGAAGTGGTTGGCCCTTTATTTTGAAGAAACATCAAATGATTGACCCTTTATATTGATGAAACATCAATTGATTGACCTTTATATTGACAAAACATGAAATAATCGACCATTTATGTTCAAGAAACATGAAGTGATTGACCTATTATTATCTGGTGCTGCTGCAATTAATAATGTTTAAAAATTAGAAATAACCCTATTTTTTTACAACAACTTATGATAAATTTTAAGTCCATCTTTGACTTTACAAACTTGCCAAAACTTAATTAATTATATTAACTAATTATGACTCATATTTTTTTAAACAAATAACTTTAAATTGCTGTTTCAATAAATTTTTCCGAAGGCACCGCTATTATCTTACTTGTAAGAGTGCACTACTTGAATATACTTCCGACTTGCGACCAGTTCGTCTTATGACTAGTCAGCTGGAACCGACAATCTATGAGTACCTGTACATAGATTTATACAAAACATTAAAAAGTATAACCCGTTTGTCTTTAAAAACAACTTTTATAGGCTAATCAACCGACAGATATTGACGAAAACACTGAAAAATTGTGAGTCAAACAAGATTCGAACACAGAACCTTGTGGGTCATACCAAAAGCTCCAGCCGTTTAAGCTATCGATGCAGTGAATATTCCTAAGTGTCAAATTCAGGGACAATTAATTATTACCTTAAACTTAATGATAAAAATTAAAAAAACAAATTAAATACAGAATAGCATAATCATTAAAATATTAAAGAACTTTAATTAAAGAGCTCTGCATTTCTGGACATCCTGTATAATGGTACCATTTCTGGACACCCTGTATAATGGTACATTTCTGGACACCCTGTATAATGGTAACATTTCTGGACACCCTGTATAATGGTACCATTTCTGGACATCCTGTATAATGGTACATTTCTGGACACCCTGTATAATGATTTTGCATCGATTTAGGTTGCCAGCTCAAACAACGGGGAACTGAACCCAGACGAGGCAGGTCAGTCAAACACCCCGATAACCACGCAACCGGACATCGAGGTGACCGAAACTAAATGCTGCTGTTTTAAACGCCGCAGGAAGAAGCCCGTCAAACGTCAGAAATGATGCGATTAATCCATTTATCCGTTAACACGCTTTGTTTCCTAATGCAACACAGCATTTGCAAATGATGTAAATTAATCTGCCGATCGGACGAGCATAATCCGCTGCTGTGCGGCCAGTGCGGCCATTTATCGGCTGCATCGTGAGCCGAAACACTCAGGAATTCTGTCAGGATCGTTTGCCATTTGTTTACGAGGTTACCATGACAACGCCCTGATGGCCTGGTGTATGTTTTATTGTTCAAGCTGTGCTTGTTCCCCTGTCAAGTTTGTTGATTATTGAAGAATCGTTTTATCGTAAATCCATTGCATGTGACATTTTAGTAACATTCACAAGGTAGGGACGTAGACAGAGTAACATTTCCTAGTAGCTAGGTGTCGCCAGTCGATGTACATCCATATTAATAATTGTAAATCGGATGTTGAAGTCACCGTAAGCAATTGCTGGTCATTGTTTGGCCAGTAGTTTGACCGATGGTAGTCAAATACGTGCTTAAAGTTCGGTAAAGTTGCAAGAGTTTCGCTTGCGACGCGTTCGTGTTGTTAACGTCTTTCTAGACTCGCACTTTGGCATGCGGTTCAGAAAGATTTGCATAAATTATGTCGGAGATTATTGATTATTTATTTTTAGCTGATGTAACATTGATTGTTGGCTGTCGTTTGAGGGGGAGGGGGTGTTATTTATTAATTCTTGCCGACAGTCTAATGCTAACCGTAAAAGCATTCGTAAATGTAACTGCTTGATCTAGGTGAGATAGTCACCAAGCAATACTGGTAAGCTATCACTACTTCTGATTACATATTTTGACATTAATACGTCTGGCCTACAAGTATTTTGCATTTTGAGCTCTTCGATTGTAATACAGTGTCATAGTTGCATGATTTAAGCATAAACACTTTGCTCAAGGATGCCGTCGGAGTGGGAAAACGTTTCCCGAAAAATCAATTCCCAAAGCTCCCATTTTAAATGCCAGTCAGAATAGCATTTTCGTGACGGGAGATTCTCGTCATACAGGCAGTGGAGTGGTTTGTAAGATCTACAATTGTAATGATTGACGACGCTTTTCATGCTGTCGGATCTTAATGTCTGAGATTGTCAGCAGCGCTGTAGTCATATATGCATGAACTAAGATGCATTTGTAAACAGATATTGTAAAATTAAGATAAGAATTAGTTGTGTTAGTGTATTATCTATCCCAAATTCCTGTCTGCACATGGCTGTCTATTGTGATTGCTAAATATGACTATGCTACAGAGGCGTGGCAAGCTGGGGCAATAGGGGGCAATCGCCTCCAGGCAAGGGTAAGAGGGCACAAAATTCGTCTGGAGCTCAGTGACTGTTAATTATTAATTACTAATCCCCGACATTAACGAAACAATTAAAACAGGTTTTCAAACCACAACAAAATTACCTAGTTGGAGATCATCGTAGCTGACTTAATTACTACAGTAATTACTAGGAAAAAAGGCTAATGTTGTTACTTAAAGGCGTGTGTGGTTTAGCAGAACAATAATTTTGGCAGAAACAGTGGCGTTTCTCTAAATGCCGACTGTATTATTGCGAAAACCTGTAAAGTTCTGTATCTTTCATAATATTTGTATGTTTTAATGCTGGAGCTGAATGTTTAAGGAATATGGTGTTATGAACAAAAGAGTTATTCTGCTGCAGTACCGCAAATCAAACTCAGGGTGATTCTTAGAAAAAATCGTTTCTTCTTTATCCCATTTTGTCGAAAAACGAAAGTCGGACTCAGGAATGCAAACAACGCGCACAATTCATGGTTTCACCCACAAAACAAATGATAGAAACATTAAAAGTGTAGGGCGCCAGACGTTTTTTTGCCCCCGGGCACCGCAAACACTTGCTATGCTATCACAGTAACTCTATTGCAAAATCAAATTAGTGTAACATTGCACCGTGCATTTAGCTTTTGTGAGCTTAACTGCAGCGACCAGATACTACGCTGGACAAGATGGCTTTGCTTTTGCTTTGTCGCTAATTTGTATGAAGCTTTGTAGTCACTAGTCACTCGTGTCTCGTATAAGCTTAGTCATTTGCTTCACGACTAACGTAAACTTCGTCTTTTGCTTATTTCTGCCTAGAGAATTGCATTTATTTCTGACAAATATAAGTTCTGTAACGAGTGCCTACTGGGGTGAGCATCAAACATTCGAGTCTGAATCGAATTCGAGTGTTGGAATTCGATTCGAACTAGTTTTTTTAATTTGCATTCAATTCGAACCTAAAATCGTGGATTCGAATAATTCACCACTTCAGCTGTACACGTGTTCTTTATCAAAAAGACATTCGAAACGTCATTCGGTCAGCTCGCAACATCTGCACAATTTTTAAGCAAAATTATTAGTGTTTTTTTTACGTAAGGACAAAATCAAGCAATATGCACGATCTTCGCGAAGCTGCTTTTTATTTATGGTTCAAAATTTTTTGGGGATCTTTAGAATTGAATTCGGATTTGAAATCTTGAAATTCCTTTTGATTCAAATTCCAAAGTCAAAAATTTGGTTAGATTCATTTTCTGATTGCTCACCCCTCCTGAAGACTTTTGAGCTAGTCTGTTAATGCGCAACCCACATTACCACATCGATAAAAATGTGTCTTAAAAGGCGCAGTTGGGGCTACATAACTCTGTCTTTTTTATTTAAATTAATGAAAAGATTTTTAATGGAAATGATGACGTTTCAAGAAATGCTTGTTCTCTTCAGACCGCCACTGACGTTCCGAGAACACGTTTGTACTTCTCTTTAGATCACCACTGGTGTTTCGAGAACACGCTTGTTCTCTTCTTCAGGTCACCATTGGAGTTTCGAGAACACACTTGTTTTACTCTTCAAATCACCTTTAATGTTTCGATAACACGCTTGTTCTCTTCTTTAGATCACCATTGGCGTTTCGAGAACACACTTGTTTTACTCTTCAAATCACCTTTAATGTTTCGAGAACACGCTTGTTCTCTTCTTTAGATCACCTTTGGCGTTTCGAGAACACACTTGTTTTACTCTTCAAATCACCTTTAATGTTTCGAGAACACGCTTGTTCTCTTCTTTAGATCACCATTGGTGTTTCGAGAACACTCTTGTTCTCTTCTTTAGATCACCATTAGAGTTTTGAGAACACGCTTATTCTTTTCTTTAGATCACCATTGGCATTTCGAGAACATGCTTGTTCTTTTCTTTAGATCACCATTGATGTTTCGAGAACACGCTTGTTCTTTTCTTTAGATCACCTTTGGCGTTTCGAGAACACGCTTGTTTTACTCTTCAAATCACCTTTAATGTTTCGAGAAGACATTTGTTCTCTTCTTCATATCACCATTAGCATTTCGATAACACGCTTATTCTTTTCTTTAGATCACCATTGGCGTTTCGAGAACACGCTTGTTCTTTTCTTTAGATCACCATTGGCGTTTCGAGAACACGCTTGTTCTTTTCTTTAGATCACCATTGGCGTTTCGAGAACACGCTTGTTCTTTTCTTTAGATCACCATTAGTGTTTCGAGAACACGCTTGTTCTTTTCTTTAGATCACCATTGGCGTTTCGTGAACACGCATATTCTTTTCTTTAGATCACCATTGGCATTTCGAGAACACGCTTATTCTTTTCTTTAGATCACCATTGATGTTTCGAGAACACGCTTGTTTTACGCTTCAAGTCGCCTTTGATGTCTTGAGAACACGCGTGTTCTCTTCTTCATGTCACCATTGGCGTTTCGAGAACACGCTTATTCTCCTTTTTAGGATCACTGTGACTTTTTACCTATGGTGATCTGAAGAGGAGAACAATCGTGTTCTCGAAATGCCAATAGTGATCTGAAGAGGAGAAGAGATCATGTTCTCAAAACGCCAGTGGTGATCTAAAGAGGAGAACATTCGTATTATCGAAATGTCATCGTTTACAATAAAAAAATTGTAAATAATATTGTGAGATTTTATGTAAAAATCGGTTGAATTTTTTACCTTTTTATTAATTCCTATCATTTTTGTATTAGTTTTTCATCATTTTCTCATGGCTGAATTTCAGTTTTTATATCAAATGCTGCGTTATATACTGTAGTAATCTGTTTCAGTACAGGGTGTCCCATGAGGTCATGCCCTGTTTCTATGGATAATATTTTTCTCTCCGCCAAAGTATCTAACCAGTCTGCACTTGTTGTAATCATTCCTTTATCATTTTAATAGTGTTGATGAAGCAATTGTATACGAGCTATTGTCTTTTCGGTAACAATTGTTACAATGTTAGTAGTTTAAATTTAGGCATGTCACTCGAGAATGTTGATTAATTGTAGGCCTTTGTCATGTCTAATAAGTTCTGCATTAAGGCATGTTTGTTTGGGGGGTGTGCCTCTCCATTCGCTGTACATAATTGTAAAGTAAGATGTTAATCGTATTGCACATCGTTTAAAATGTCAAAAACAGTGTTGATAAAGCTATTTTGGTGTTTCACGTTTTTTTTTTGCTCTTGTTTTCGTATCTTCTAAGCTAGCACACTGACTGCTACAGTTTAAAATTAATTAATAATAATAATAATAATAAATTTATTTGGAAGTGTAAATACAAATACGATATCAAGAAACACTGGGAAAAAATAGATATTAATAATAATGATTATATGACAGCGTGCATATAATAAATGGCAAGAACGAGAAGTAGAACTTGTTAGGTGCTTGCACCATTATAAACACGTCCAAATACTGAGAGAAAAAAGAACAAAAAAACCGAAGATTTCTGGGCAATTTAAAAAAAAGAGTTGTGCAAAGTAAGGATGGATGATAGTGATGGATAAAAGAATGTTCAAAATGGCAAGAAGAGTTCGCTTGTGGAGATTCGGCTCATGTGATGACGAAGCACTCTGGATTCTACTCAAAAAGAACACAAAGTTGTGACTGTTGTGTCCCACAAGAACAGTAGGATCAAGACTAGTTTATATAAGAAGCAAACAGATATCGTTTAACTGACGTTCTAAAGCGGTAAAAGACGGTAAATTTAAACTAGCACACCAGAAACTGTTATTATTATTATTATTATTATTTGCACAAGAAGCAAATACATACATTTTATACACGAGTAAAAGTAAACAAAATTTTATAGCTATAAGCAATATGAAGGTTGTGGCTACCACTGTTTGCCATGGATGACAGCAAGGAACTAAATCCTCAAACGGATCACTGCCTGTCATCCATCCAGTAGTAGACATACGGTCAACCTCGGATATAAGGGACACCTCCACACCGGGAAAAATCGTCCCTTATAGCTGAAGTTGAGGAAAAAATTACCCGGAAAATTTCCGATATTTTTACCCATATTTTATGGATTATTGCTTCACATTCACCTGTACTTTCACCCATATTTTTATGGATTATTGCTTGACATTCACCTGTACTTTTACCCATCTTTTTATGGATTATTGCTACACATTCACCTGTACTTTTACCCATATTTTTATGGATTATTGCTACACATTCACCTGTACTTTTACCCATATTCTTATGGATTATTGCTACACATTCATCTGTACTTTCACCCATATTTTTATGGATTATTGCTACACATTCATCTGTACTTTCACCCATATTTTTATGGATTATTGCTACACATTCACCTGTACTTTCACCCATATTTTTATGGATTATTGCTACACATTCACCTGTACTTTTACCCATATTCTTATGGATTATTGCTACACATTCATCTGTACTTTCACCCATATTTTTATGGATTATTGCTACACATTCACCTGTACTTTCACCCATATTTTTATGGATTATTGCTACACATTCACCTGTACTTTCACCCATATTTTTATGGATTATTGCCACACATTCACCTGTACTTTCACCCATATTTTTATGGATTATTGCTACACATTCACCTGTACTTTTACCCATATTTTTATGGATTATTGCTACACATTCAGTGCAAACGGTACGTAGGAAGCTCCTTCACTGATGCGAGATGTATGTGACCGCGGAAACCAAGCTGTTCGAAGGCCAAGTTTGCGAAAAATTGAGGTTAAAAATCGATCAATTTCACTTTGATCATAGGCTTTGATCATGATAAATTGCCAAAACGCCTTAGGATCAGTTTGTGACTTATACGCTAGTATATTTAAATGCTGTGCAGCTGACTTGTTGATCTTCTCTTTAAGTAAACGACTAAATCTACGAAGTCTAAGCATGTAATTTGGATAGTTAATGCGAGTTGCAAAGTTTTGGAGATAATTTAGAGAGATTGCTAGAAACCTCTGCTTCACACAAAGAAGCATTAAACATTAACAAATCTGATCATAAATTAGGTCAAAATTTCTGCTATCCACGTAACAAATTACAGTTTAAAATTGTTTGTATCAAGAACAGGGCAAACTTTGAACTAGCACACCACAAGCTATTACGGTTGAAATTGTTCGTAACAAGAACAAGGGGTAACATTTGAACTAGCACACCACAAGCTGTCACAATTGGTATTGTTCGAAACAACAACAGGGCAAAATTTGAACTAACACACCACAAACTATTACAGTTGAAATTTTTCGTAACAGGGCAAAATTTGAACTAACACACCACAAGCTGTTGCAGGTTCTGTAACAATAACATGATCTAGCACACCACAAACTGATGCAGTTTGAAATTCTTTGTACCAAGAACAGTTTAAAATTCGCTGTGACATCTTAATATTGTTAAGAGTATAATTTGAACTAACGCACCACGATCAAATCAAAACGACAAGTAATATTTATTAGCACCATAAAGAAATAATTTATTATTTTTTCACAACAATTTAACATTAAAAATAATATTGTACAAAGTTAATTTTCAGCACATATTAGAACAGTAATGTCAGTGTTAAATACATTTCTTTATTTAGTGTAACCATATCCATGGCCATCTCCACCTCCATAGCCAGCTTCAGCAGAACCATATCCATAGCCTTCTCCACCTCCATGTGAATAACCCTGATCTCCATGAGAATAACCTCCCGATCCTCCCAAATATCCAGCACTTTCCGCACCGTATCCAGTTTGTCCTTCCGAGTAACCAGCGCCACCTCCGGAATATCCGCTTGCTCCTTCGGTGTATCCGGAACCCTCGCGAGAATAACCAGCAGCACCTCTAGAATATCCACTGCCCTCCTGGGAGTATCCAGCAGCACCTCCAGTGTATGCACCACCCTCTCGGGAATATCCGGTTTCACCTCCAGAATATCCGGCACCTTCTTGGGCATAACCAGCATCGTGTCCAGAGTATCCGGCACCACCATGGGAATAACCTGCATCCCTTCCAGAATGTTGAGCTCCTGCTGCCGAGATGCGAACCGTATGGGTTATTTCTTTCTGAAGGCCATATTTAGCTGCCTGTGCTCCAAAGTTGTGTCCAGATGCAGCACCATAACTTCCCGAGGCACCGGTAGCATGTCCGGCTGCCGCCGCACCGTAACCTGCTGCACCATAGCCGTGTCCTGCTGCAGTACCATAGCCACCTGCTGAGCCGTGGCCGTATCCTGCTGCTCCGTGACCTCCCGCAGAACTGTAGCCAAGTCCCCCTGCTGCTCCGCCGTAGCCTGCAGCAGAACCGTAACCATGTCTTGCTGCTCCACTGTAGCCTCCAGTGGCACCGTAGCCGAGTCCGTGAGCAGCTCCATAACCACCAGCACCATGTCCGTACCCTCCAGCACCGTAAGCTTGCCTCTGAGCAGCTCCGTAGCCAGCAGCACCATAGCCTTGGGCTCCAAGTCCATATCCATGGCCATAACCACCACCATATCCAAGTACACCGTGACCACGGGCCCCAAGTCCATAACCAGCACCGGCAGCAAGTCCACCACCGTAACCAGCACCAGCAAGTCCACCACCGTAACCACGGGCACCAAGTCCATAACCAGCACCGGCAGCAAGCCCACCACCATAACCAGCACCAGCAAGTCCACCACCGTAACCAGCACCAGCAAGTCCACCACCGTAACCAGCACCAGCAAGTCCACCACCGTAACCAGCACCAGCAAGTCCACCACCGTAACCAGCACCAGCAAGTCCACCACCGTAACCACGGGCACCAAGTCCATAACCAGCACCAGGTCCTCCATATCCAGTTCCAGGATAGCCAGCTCCATAACCAGCTGGGTGACCAGCTCCATAACCGTATCCTCCTGCACCATAACCAGCTGGGTGACCAGCTCCGTAACCATATCCTCCTGCACCATAACCAGCTGGGTGGCCAGCTCCGTAACCATATCCTCCTGCACCATAACCACCAAATCCAGGCGGCAAGCCGGGACCGCGTCTAGCTAAAAGTGGCATGGACCATAGTTGCGTCTAAAACGAAATAATCAGTGATTACTTCTATAACGTAAATTTATGCAAGAAGTTAAATTGGTTAGAGGTTAAAATACTGATGTTTTTGATCAATTTATGTCGCTGTTGGGTGTCGCCACCTGCTGTTTTAATCTAGAAACATTAGAAGTCACTGATACTAATGATTTTAATGCAGTACTTACAGCAGTTAAGCAAATGACAACCAGCTTAAGCAACGTCTTCATGTTGAACTAGTAAACCCTGCAACAAACACGAGAAATTTATTACAAATGTAACAGCAATAAATCACACAAATCGTAAAAAATACCACTATGTACAACAGGACGTACCTGCACCAGATTACAACACCCCAAAACTATTTTCCCAAATTTCTTCTAGCTGGCGTAATGGTTTGATGGTCATTTCTGGCTTTTATACAGCCATAGAATATACGAAAATGTAATACGGGTAGGAATGCAGTTGCAGATCGAAGTATTAACGCAATATGCAGGGTTTAAATGCTCCGTTACCCCCTGCGAGCGTAATGTAACAGTCTCGTACAGTTCCCACTCCTTATTGGCTTCTTGAATTTACCGGTAATGCTCATTCAATAGTTTATTTGTTTGTCCTAAATGACTGTCAGGAGTTTTCTTTCCTTACGCAAATTCAAATTCTCACTAGAGATTTCAAATTTGTTTATTTTATTTATTTATAAATATTTATTTTATTTCAGACACTTACAGTTCATAGAACAACAGAAATAAGGCACAAGTAAAAAGCACACAGTTAGTTTATATAAGGTTCTTAACTACGACTTAAAAATGTTCGATCAAGAAACTGTATCAGTATTGTACAGCAAGTTATTGATGACAGTATTCTGCTCCAAAAACAGCCTACTCCTGAAACTAAACGCAGCTTTCGTACGTAAACAGGAAAATTTTGGCGTATTTTATTTGAAAATTGTACTAATATTGTACAGCAAGTTATTAATAACAGTATTCTGACTCAAAAACAGCCAACTTCTGTGTTTAGGCTTTCCTACTTATGCATGAAAAACTTGGTACATTGTAGCTAACATACGTTTGACTTGCACTACAGCGACAAGGAATATTAAAGAGTCCTCTAGTGGCGTTATTATAGGTATTACGCATTCTTTGAATGTTTCTTTTATCGTTATTAAACCAAAGATTATTGCAATAGAACTACATACAAAATGCTGCAAGAAGTCTTCTCCTAACATCAACAGAACAGTTTTTGGACCTCCTAATATAACAATTGGCTCTCGTACATAATAAACTATTATTTTATCATTTTATTCTAAAACAGGGGTGTGCAAATTATCTGACTAGCCGGGCCACATGAAACTTTCCCGCAATTCCTGTGGGCCACAGGCAGTTTGATCAAGGAGCCAAGTACAGAAAGGCCTAATAATGATTTTTTTGCATCCGACCTGCATACATCATTACTACTACACTTAAGAAACTATTTTAGAAGTTATTAAAATTTATACACAAACCATATATTTCTACTTTCAGGACAGATAGTGGTAATTTCATTACAATGCATATTAGTAATGTGTATCACACAGTCTGTGTAGTACAGTGACATTAAGCTACAACCATCTTGTAAGGGTTAATGGCATCCGATCTAGTAGAAAAAACTACCCGCACTATCTTTGGGACGTGGCACGGACTTCAGCTGGATACACTCAATTAATCGCCATGGCCGCATTTTCATTTGGTTGACAAACCTCTTCGCGGGCCGCACAAACTCTCTCGGCGGGCCGCAATTTGCACACCCCTGTTCTAAAACATTTATTTTGCAGCTGATTTTTTCGCTAATTTTTTTAAATGAAAAGTAAACAAAAGTTTGGACGTCAGACGTGAATAGATAATTTCAAGGTGAGTAATTGCAATAAAGTCTTTCTTCACAGCATTAGAAATAGCTAAGTCATGCGTGTACGTTTGTCAGTGTTTGAAGAATAAGACACACGCTGAGTGATTATGAAGAATTCGCGTTACACACAGCAACTTTGTTTGTGCTGATTAAAATTTTGTCGTTTATTTCGCTACGTAATACGTAACCCAAGCACAACTAACATGAAGTCATTGCTAAAATAAGAGCTACAAAATGTCTTTAGATTTTTCATGTTATTGTTCTCCTTCTTCCTTCACTGCCAGTCCCTTTTCTTTTCTCCCTCTCATCCCTTTCTGCCCCCCCTCTCACTCTCTCTCCCCCCTCTCTCTCTCTCTCCCCCTCTCTCTCTCCCTCTCTCTCTGTCTCCCCCCTCTCTCTCTCTCCTCGCTCTCTCTCTCCCTCTCTCTCCCCCCTCTCTCTCTGTCTCTCCCTCTCTCTCTCTCTCTCTCTCTCTCTCTCTCTCTCTCTCTCTCTCTCTCTCTCTCTCTCTCTCTCTCTCTCTCTCTCTCTCTCTCTCTCTCTCTCTCTCTCTCTCTCTCTCTCTCTCTCTCTCTCTCTCTCTCCCTCTCTCCCCTTG
>JAQGDQ010001199.1:37248-55884 GCA_030141605.1 Tubiluchus corallicola
CTCTGTCTCTCTCTCTCTCTCTCTCTCTCTCTCTCTCTCCCTCTCTCTCTCTCTCTCTCTCTCTCTCTCTCTCTCCCTCTCTCTCTCTCTCTCTCTCTCTCCTCTTTTTCTCTGCATAGGAGTGAACATAATGACAGGAACTCAAATAATAATAGGTAGTGACGTGTTGTCACAGTATCAATTAGTAGTATGCATCTTTAGCAAGTCTCGTAGCACCTTTATCTTAGTATTTTTGTAGACAAATATAAATGTTGAAGTCGTAAATAAATCTTACAGTTTATTAATGTACAAGAATTCTTATAAAACAAACATGAATAAATAAACATTTAACACGAGAGCAAACATAAGTCATTAAAACACATTAAAGTCGTAACTCAATTCTCAACAGTAAGTAAGAAATTACAAGTCATATTTTAAAGGAGTAACATATTCTAAAAAAATTAATTAACTTCTTGCATCCAAAACTAAATGTCTTCGCGTGGGGCTATCGACTAGGCTGAAACTTATCATTTTTTAAAAGTCAAAAGGTTAAGTTCGGAGATCAGATCTCCTATGTATCAAAAATCAAAAGGTCGAGTTCGGAGATCAGATCAACCTGTCGCTCCCGCATCGCAAACGGGCGCATGCACAGTTACAGCTGGGTTCATAGCTGTAGATCATAGCTTACCCTCTATTACCTATTCTGTGGTTCTCCAGTTCACAGCTGGCTGCACGATGCACCTTGTGACTTACAACAGTGAAGGGCTGATCGTTGAAAGGATAAGCCCTTGCTGAGGCAACATTTGCTTGACTGAAGAAGCAAGGATCTACCCCAACTCTCCCCAACAAACTTAGTCTTACTAAATGTATTTATGGGCAATTTACTTCTGCAAAACATCATGAGGCGTCTTAGTTGCGTTGTGTACCTTCTACTAAACAACTTGTGGCGTGTTAGTTGCAACGTGCAAGTTATTTGCCGCACTGTTATCTAGTTGCTACGAAAGCCAAATCACGGCTGAGAATTGTGACATCTGTTGGCAAAAATTCGCACTAACATTTGTTTAAAATTATCACCTGCAGGACCAGAATTTTATTGTTTTGTCCAGTAAAATTTCACAGGCAATTTCGGATGTGCCCCAGAGCCCAACTGCTTGAAGTGAAAGAATTGGTAAGAATGGAAGAGCAGTTCTAACGGTTTATTAGCCCGCGGAAATGGAACAAAATCGATTGTTCCATTCCGTAGTCAATCCTTACATCGACTGTCGGAGTTACATAAGGCCTCCAAACATCTATTAACCATGATCATAACAAGAAAAATAGCATAAAATCAACTAACTATTTCTTTCGTGAAACTAATATTATACTGATATGTAATACAAATGTTGGCCACGCTTGAACTAAGACACTGCAAAGGTCTTATTGAGACACATAAAATACTGACCAGGATGAAAAACATGACTTCATTTTACCTGAAGATTTCTTTAATAAATTTGTTAATTAAAAAAACTGGATGATATTTTTTAAAACGTTTTAAACAGTAGTCACGTCTCGCCATTTGTAATTATTCACACAGCGTGAGTATTGTGAATAAAGGAATAGTCTGCCTGCCATGGTGACTGCCACCCCAATCCTAGCAAAATCTAAATCTTTATTTGCAGGTAAAATCGCATAATTATGGTAATAATACATATGAAATGTTAGATGTAGAAATTACACAACCTTTTAAACGAAAATTTACAAGAAGCAGAATTAATTTTTGAACCTCAAAACTCCACTCCCGAGCCCGATGAAGAACTTGTAACACACCGATTCAGATACTGACTCCATGCCGGAATTAGAGAAAATTGATGATTCATTTGTAAGAGACAATTCGTTAGGAACATAGACATAGACATAGACATTTTTATTTATCCCCTCATTTACATCTGTATACAAATTGACTATTATTTTTTTTAGTTGTTGATTAAAAAGGATAAATTAAGCATAAAGGAAAGAGTTGGGGGGGGGGGGGGGGTGCAGGAGAAAGGGTAGCGAAAGACCAATTGGTCATCGAGTCAGCTACCCTTCTCAGGTTAGTGAAAATTGAAAAAAAAATTGTGGTGCTGCTGTTAACATGAATTTATGGGGGCATACATTAAACATGAAAGTGAAACAACTAAGTAAGCTATGCAACAAAGAAATAAAATGAAAAATATGAAATGATGATTAACAAAATATGTAAAGCATTTAACTAACCGATTAAAACAAAAAACTAGAAAAAAGTCAAACCAAAAAACATAAATAATAAATCGGTGAAAGAAACAAAACATGTATAATAAACTCAAGCAAAATATAATGAAGCAAAGATATGCAATCGTGTCAAATTAAGCGCAGTGATAAAATACTATGGAATGCAAGAACTAGTGCAGGAAAATTGAGCAAACAAAATATGTAGTGAAATTTGAGTATGTGACGAAATAGACTATATGGCTCAAAAAATATAATAAGAACTTAATGATAACTGTGAAACAAGGAGCAAGAACAATGAACAGATGATGATGTTCCTCCGATTTTAAATCGTTCAGTAAAACGTTCATTAGAGTCAGATACTCCCGTAAAACGCGCTCGGATTCAGGGCGTATTTCAGCCTAATCTAGGCCCGGGAAAGTATCCCCACTTCCCCCACCCCCTGAAATAGGCCCTGCTCGGATTAATGTTATTAAATCAGAAAAAAAGCGGATTTCTGAAAACTTTACGACGAAAACTTTGTAAACATAATAATACGGTGGTCGTTTCTTCTCCTCTTTTCCTTCTTCTTATTCCTTATCTTACTTTTTTCCATTCCATCATGTCTACTAACCCTAACCATTCTTTCATTCACTCATTTCTGCCACCCTAACAAGCCAAGCTTTCAAGGTGTCATACAGCAACTCTTTTATTTGGTTAATTTGACTTCATCAACGTTTTTTACCTATACTGTTTCTTTTTGTTTCAATAATATTGTATGTTGATTTACTGTATATGTATTGCTGGAGTGAAATAAATTGATTAATTGATTGAATACATATGTATCATAATATTATACATAATTATGGTATAAAATTTACATCTTATATCGTTTAACAGATCAAACATTTTCTAGTAAATATTTGCAAAAGTTTCTATAATTTATTTATATTACCGGTTTCTTTCATTTTACTGAGTAAATTATTCCACGTTACAGCACACGTGATAATACAGTAAAAATACCTACAAGATATTAGTACATTAATAAATAAACATCTATTTTTGTGTTTGGTTGTTATTATTATTATATTTGCTCATGATTGGTTATACCACTAAGCAATCGCTTGGGGCGCCAATATTTTGGGGCGCCGAATTCTGGAAATAATTCTTTAAAGGACAAGACAAGGGGCATCTGAAGTAGGTTTCAGAAACGCCTTAAAAAATTATACTACTTTACAGCAATTTTATGCAATATCGTACTCGTGTTGAAAGGAATTTTCATTTGTTTTGATTTTAAGTCTCCCGCAATACTGTTCCGATGGCGCCATTACATCACTACGCCACGTAAATTAGGGGAAGAAAAGGCAATGTTAAATTATCACCCAAAAACTTTCCGTGCAAATCTATATTACTTAGTATTTCGCTTACCTGCTGGAAACACTTATGTAATTAGACTAATAATTTAAAATGTTTGTGGCAGTTGGTAAAATGTCACTGACTCACCCTCCAGGGTGCGTCACTCACTAGCCAAGAACGTATTTTTAATCTTATTAACAAGATGCAATAATTTAAAATTTTACTAAATTAGCAACATGTATTTTTCAAACGACCAACCATTAAAATGGCTGCGCCTAACGGTCATTGCAGGAGTTTAAATTTACAAGTTTTATACAGCGTTACGGTGCATACGAATAGGTAGTGTGTAAGTGATATAAAATTTCGAGACGAATTTTTTAAGCTTCGTGTAAGTGGAGGGTTTTCTTGTGCTTTAATATTTAAATTTGTATGAGTAACGGCATAACGTATGTGTAATTCCTTAAGTGCACAACGAACTAGTTGCGTAATTTTCCTGTCGAAATGTATGACTTACGGAAACCACAAAGTGTTTTCCCGTAGCAAAACATTGTCTTTTTGCTTTATTCCAGGGGTGTGCAAATTGCGGCCCGCCGAGAGAATTTGTGTGGCCCGTGGAGAGATTTGTCAACCTAATGAAAGTGCGGACCGGGCGATTAATTGAGTGTATCCAGCTGAAGTCGGTGCCACGATCACAAAGATAGTGCGGGTAGTTTTTTCTACTAGATCGGATGCCATTAACCCTTACAAGACGGTTGTAGCTTGATGTCACTGTACTACACAGACTGTGTGATACACATTACTAATATGCATTGCAATGAAATTACCACTATCTGTCCTGAAAGTAGAAATATATGGTTTGTAATATAAATTTTAATAACTTCTAAAATAGTTTCTTGAGTGCAGTAGTAATGATGTACGCAGGTCGGATGCAAAAAAATCGTTATTAGGCCCTTCTGTACTTGGCTCCTTGATCAAACTGCATGTGGCCCTCAGGAATTGCGGGAAAGTTTAACGTGGCCCGGCTAGTCAGATAATTTGCACACCCCTGCTTTATCCGGTCTCCTAAGATTACTAAGGTTTCCTAGGGTCATTTCTGACATTACATCATGCAGACGTTTCGCCTGGCTTTTGCCCACACTCTTCCGTTAGTAATTAAATTCTTATAATGGCATTTATCTAACTATGGCAGAGATATCTGTAGGAATCAAGGTCTTCAGGACGGAATGCGGCAAACGAAAGGCAAAAAAGCTGGAGAGTTAGATAGAGGGCAGTGGAGTCATAAATTCAAATTCAAACAATTATAAATCTAATTTCAAATTCAAGCAATTATCGATCCAATTTCAAATTCAAACAATTATAAATCCAATTTCGAATTCCAGCAATTTTAAATACAATTTTAAATTTAACCAGTACAAGCTGTGGATAGGTAAGTAACTACAAATAACTAGTACACATGCATACCAGCATAAGCCTAACAGATAAGTACCGTTATACTTTATTGTAATAGTAAACAAGAAAAAGTGAATATTTGGTTAGTGGTGGGACCATAAGGGAAGGCGTTGACCGACGAGAGGGGTGACCAAAACAGTTTTGCTTAGGACCTAGAACCGCCCTGTATTTAGTATTTAGATGCATCCACTTTAGTTGCAAATACAATTAATAACAATTTTAGAGGTGCCATTACACAACAAGTGGTTTTCTAACACCATTGACTAATACTATTATAATAGTATTTTGAGTGGGGTGGGGTGGATACTCGGTGATCAGATGGCCTTTCACCACCAATCCTCCGTCTTTAACTAATGCTCATTAGGAGTGAGCATCCACTCCCAGAAAGCAAATTCGAATCGAATCGAATTTGTGACTTTCGCATACGAGCCGGGCCGAATTTCAATATTTCGAATCGATCCGAATTGAACCGAGTTTGAAAGATTTTCAAGCTAGTAAAAAGTGGTCTTACAAAGATCGTGCATATTACTTAATCTTGTTCTGCAATGAAACCGCCAATAGTTTGTTTAAAAAAATTGCACAGATACTGCAATTAAATTGTGCTAATTGCATGCCATTTCAAACGCCTTAATGATAAAGAACGTGTGTGGCTGAAGTGCTGAATTATTCGAATCTATAATTTTTGGTTCGAATCGAATTCGAACTAGAGAAACCCGTTCATATCGAATTTTGTTAATCATTACCGAATACTTTGTTTCAAGTCTGTTGTATGAGACAAAAAAATTGAATAGGAATTTAATAAGAAACAAAGAAAAACGCAAATTATTTGTTTAACAGTTTATTTAACAACAATTTATTTAACAAAGGTTTATACAATCAAAGTTAACTTGAGCTGCTGCTGCTAGCTGATTGAGCAGAGGCGCCACCTTCAGCTTTCTCGTAACCTTCACCGCCCCCTTCTGAGTAGCCAGAATTGGAGTAACCTTCAGATCCAGATCCTTGCGAGGCGTGACTGCTGTGGGAGATGTGGGTGTGCACCGTGTGACTTATTTCCTTTCTGTGGGACTGCTCGCCATACTCCGATCCGCCGTGCCCGTGTTCGTTGTACCCGGTTTGTCCATATTCAGATCCACCGGCCGCGTATCCGTAACCTTCTTCAGCACCATATGCGGCTGCCGCTGCCTCGTTGCCGTATCCTGCACCGCTGCCATACGCTGTTGCCTCTGCACCGGCTGCAATGTTGTGGCCGTATCCCGCACCGATACCATAGTTAATTGCTTTAACATCAGCACCTGTAACACCATGTCCGTAATCTGCTCCACGAGAGCCATAACCAGATGAGCGTCCTGCAGAACTGTAGTCATAGCCATTACCAGTAGACAAGCCAATTCCTGAACCATAACCGGTGCCATATCCTTGGGCTATTCCATGTGCCAAAGCACTAGCTGAACCGTAATCATACTGTGGCCCATATCCATAACCGTCTCCATAGCCACCAGCACTTGCCCCATAACCGCTGCTGTAACCGTGGCCACCTACACCGTTTGCATAATGACTGCCAGAACCATAATCCCTGCCATAACCATCGCCACGCCCACTACCATAACCTCTGCCATAACCATAGCCACCTGCACTGCCATAACCTCTGCCATAACCATAACCACCTGCACTACCATAACCTCTGCCATAACCATAGCCAACTGCACTGGCTCCATAACCTCTGCCATAACCATAGTCACCTGCACTACCATAACCTCTGCCATAACCATAGCCAAGTGCACTGGCTCCATAACCTCTGCCATAACCATAGTCACCTGCACTACCATAACCTCTGCCATAGCCATAGCCATCTGCACTGGTTCCATAACCTCCACCAGAGCCATAGGTGCCAGCACCATAACCTCTACCATAACTGCCTGTACCAGTTGCATAACTTCCACCAGAGCCGCTATGACCGTTGCCATAACCATAACCACCTGCAACAGTTTCGTATCTTCTGCTACCAGAATCATGGCTATTGTCGCCATAACTATCGTCGTAACCATAACTTCCTAAACCAGTCACGTAGCTTCTACCAGGCGAGTAGCTACTAATGCCGTAACCGTTACCATAACCACGGCCAGCACTGTAGTCATCAGGATGACTCGCTTGTAGCCGTACCTAAAAAGATGAACGAAGTTACAGAAACAGAGAAAACTATAAAGTTTTATGAAGGCTACCACCACCAACAACAGCAAAGTTTTAGACTCATAAGTTTTTGTTGCCACACAAGTAAAAAATCAATAATTATCCATTACAAAGTACTGAATAATTTGAGGTTTTAAAGAACGCAAGAAATCACTCGAAAGCAACAACAATTCTTTTTGTCACCACTCGAGTGAAAAAAAAATCAGTAATTACTATAAGCAAAGCAGGATTACCACAGCCAAGCAGGCGACGAGTAACAGTAGATGCGTCCTCATGATGGAATCTCACTGTCTTTCTGCAAAAAGAAATAATATGATTTGATACAGTACAAATCAAACATTAAGACACCGTCATTAAAGTATTTCAACATAAAAACAGCAAACCTGGTTTAGAATATTACACAAATATCAAACAACCTTATACTCGTCCAGCTGTAACAAATTTAGAATTTTTTAAGAAACTTAAGTACATTTTTCTCACCTGTGGCTGAAATAACAAGACCTCGCCTTCTGTACACCCGTTGAAGTCACTTGGATTACACATATGCAGTTTTTGGCTTTATACTGAAGCTGGATTAATCCATTTCCTTGTGGGGGTGTTTCTTTTTGACAAGAGTTAGTGACGAAGTCAGCTGTGTCCTCCTTGCTCACGGTTGTTCCTCTTCCAGAATTGGCTAGTCCTTGAAGTTCTAGTAAACATACATACAGTTATTTGAATAAGGAAGCCTGTGGCGTGCGCCAACAGAATTTTTTCGCTTAGAAGTAGTACGTCTTTGCGTTATTTTGTTTTTCAGTTAAGAAAACTAGATATAGGTTGTTGTCGTGAAGCTCACGATCTTTATCTTATTTTTTATTAGTTCTTAATTATGATCATTAGTCATATTATTACATTCTCTTATTACATTACTACAAAAACCACTAAAAATCCCACACAAGAAATTTCAGCTATAAAATAAGTCTATGTCTTTATATGCAGTCTAAACTTTCATCCTTGAACTATTGTGCATAACATTTATCTAACATTTATCTTTATCTCATGCAGATGATCATCATGTCCCGTTACGGTGTTGTAAACATTGGGCAGATAGAATTCTAAAATAAAAGAAATCTGCCCTCAAGACAGGTAAACATAACTGACCTAGCGAAATGCCCTCGATGTCCCCGCGTGATTAAAGTTACCTGCCAATAGATGGATAGCAAGCCGCGTTTAGCCCCGCCCGACTTGATGACGTAACACACATTCCCACAAACTCCCTCGCTGCAAGTGCTCACAGCATGTAAACAAATGGAAATATGGAAAAATTTGGTCCTAGTAATTTTGGTACGAAGAATTTTGATACAGCGAAATTTTACCACTAGGAAAATTGGGTACAGGAAAATGTGGTAATGGGAAGATTTAATACAGCACTGGCAAATGTTGACAAGCGTTTCTGGTACAAGTAAATTTGGTACGGGCTAAAAATGGTACAGAATAGATTTGCTGCTAGGAAAGTTTAGTACTGGAAAAGTTCAACTGGTACTAGGAAAATATAATGCAGAAAAAATGGTACAAGGAAAGTATATTTTATAAAATCTACAAAATGATCATGCGTTTAAGATCATACCAGACATTATGAATGATCAGTCTTAAAGACTTTAGAGTTAGCAGTTAGAGTTTCCACAACATAAGTTAATTAGTCCAGGTAAACTGTGAATAACAATTAAGAAGAGCCTGGTTAGTACTTGGATGGGTGACCGCCTAGGAATACCAGGTGCCGTAGGCTTGCGGGATGCCCACACTGTATCTCGACGCCGCTAGGCGGAGGAGCTACACAAGCAGGCAACGGCTAGAGGGTGGAGGAGGTCAAGTGACCCGACGGCCATGTGTAGAGGAGTAAACCTTCCAAATCAGGAGTGGAGCCCCGAAGGCGGACCAGTGCAGCATGCTCACTGACTCCGGCAGCTCCTGCAGCCAACCTGGTGCCAAACGTATCGCTCCGCTTTCCTTTGGACTACACCAGCGAGGAAGAGAGGAGGTTCCTGCTGTCTGGGCAACTCAGGATCTCCATATACCTTGCCCAGGCGTGCGCCCTGGAGACGTTCAAGGATCGCACTGCTTAGCCACAGTCGACGCTGCAGCTCCATCAATGTGATCAATAAGTGACTCTCTTGGCGCACACTCCATTGTCTTCCGAGACAGAAGGATGCCAACAACAACAACAATTAAGAGGTCTGCCTCTTAACCTTAACGGGATTTTAAACCTTAATAAACTGTTGATACTATACTGTGTCCGAATAGCCTGCAGATACATGGGTTTGGATATAGAGAATTAAAATTTTTGCTCAACTATGTCTTAACAACTAAATGTGTATATATAATACATATATAAACGCCTACATTTCTGTTGAGTACTCCTTTTTTCCATATTTGTTTAATATGATGTATGTGTTTTGTAATTATAACTTCTTATTTGCTTGTATTTGAATAATGTGTTACTGTGTAATTGTATGATTGTTATATGCTTGTAATCTTGTTATTGTTAAGACCAGTGTGAACCTGGCTTCATGAATTTTAAATTTTGCGCAACGTGGTACCATCTAGCTGGAAACTTTAAAGTATGGACTTTGACAAAGTTATGTTGTCATTATGCTGTTCTGTAGTGTATATGAACAATCTGTCTTGTACAAGCTGGCGAAATTTATCATTAAAGGTCAGTGTGAACCCTACTTAATAGATTTTAATTTTGCATCCAAGGTGGCTTCATTCAGCTAGAAACTTTAAAATGTGCACATTCAGTCTTGTGCAAGCTAGCGAAATTTAGCAGATGTAAATTTATTTCCTTTAATTTTTATTTATTCATTGACAGTTTTGATTGATTAATTAACTGTCAATCTAACTGTCAATCAAACTTTTCATAAAATTAGCCAACATCAGGCGATTTTGCTTTTCTATTTCAGTTTCTAAATATTGCAGAAATAAAGATCAGTGGTTTACATGAAATTCAACTGAGATTTTTGAAGATTTGACATAAATGCCTCTCAGAGACACCAACAGTTGTCACTCAACATTTGCATCTGCATTTTATTACAATGTAGTTTTCTATGTGCACATTGTATTCGTTTACTAATATGTACTGTACCATTCGAATACAGTAATAAATCGTATATATTAATTCTACTGTTATGGGCTTTATATATATATATGCTACATCTTCGACGGCGGCGATCTATATGTCAAACGAAAGGCCTCGATCTAGTGTCGTCTTATTATGGGTTCATTTTTCAAATCGGGGCTACTGGGACGAACGCGGAGCAAAAAACCTCCAAAAATGGCCGTTTTCGCCCGTTTTTTGCAAAACTTACGCCTCTTATTTCTGGAGAATGGGCCGGGGGCGGTGCTGGCTGTGAATAGATAGTTCGTTCAGCGATGGGTGTAGTAGGCGTATTTAGAACTCGCGGGAGGGTCAAGGCGCCCCGCAACGCGCGTTTTCCTGAACCCAACTCCCGATTTTTTCGAAATTTTGGTCAAACAGCCTGTAGAAAAAACGTTCTAGCGACGTCTGGTGGGGCTCTCGGAAAGAGATATATGGCTCTTTAGAAAGAGGAAGAACAGGGTTACACGATAATGTGGACTGTGTTTTAGGACGTCTCCACCTTGAGGAGCTGTGACGAGTTGATTGGAGGTTCCATTTCAGGCGATTTTCGCTTAGAAAACTGCTGACGCAAAGCCATTGTTGTGACGTCATCCATTATACTCTGCTTATAACCTTATAACTTTAATTCAGTAAAAGCTGCTACTGGCTTTGCGTTATAAATGAGGACTATGTAGAATGTTCGCGCATTACTGATTATAAATGTATTTATACGCAAAACTTTTTGCGGGGCCTTTGCTAGTAATAAATAAAATTAAAAACATAACGCTGTATAACACCTGAAAGTGTGCACAGCTCCATGTTAGGAAAAGCACGATCGAATTGAATAAGTTTGGCCTGAACAACACTCGTTATTTTATCCCAAAATGAAGCTGGATTTCTGTATTATGACATCATAATGAGGTAAACGCAACATTATGAAATAACATTATATTTACAAATTTAAACAAAATGAAGGTGGATTTCTGTATTATGACATCATAATGAGGTAAACGCAACATTATGAAGTAACATTATATTTACATATTTACACAAAATGAAGGTGGATTTCTGTATTATGACATCATAATGAGGTAAACGCAACATTATGAAGTAACATTATATTTACATATTTACACAAAATGAAGGTGGATTTCTGTATTATGACATCATAATGACGTAAACGCAACATTATGAAGTAACATTATATTTACAAATTTAAACAAAATGAAGGTGGATTTCTGTATTATGACATCATAATGAGGTAAACGCAACATTATGAAATAACATTATATTTACAAATTTAAACAAAATGAAGGTGGATTTCTGTATTATGACATCATAATGAGGTAAACGCAACATTATGAAGTAACATTATATTTACATATTTACACAAAATGAAGGTGGATTTCTGTATTATGACATCATAATGAGGTAAACGCAACATTATGAAGTAACATTATATTTACATATTTACACAAAATGAAGGTGGATTTCTGTATTATGACATCATAATGAGGTAAACGCAACATTATGAAGTAACATTATATTTACATATTTACACAAAATGAAGGTGGATTTCTTCATTATGACATCATAATGACGTAAACGCAACATTATGAAGTAACATTATATTTACATATTTACACAAAATGAAGGTGGATTTCTGTATTATGACATCATAATGAGGTAAACGCAACATTATGAAATAACATCATATTTACAAATTTAAACAAAATGAAGGTGGATTTCTGTATTATGACATCATAATGAGGTAAACGCAACATTATGAAATAACATTATATTTACAAATTTAAACAAAATGAAGGTGGATTTCTGTATTATGACATCATAATGAGGTAAACGCAACATTATGAAATAACATTATATTTACAAATTTAAACAAAATGAAGGTGGATTTCTGTATTATGACATCATAATGAGGTAAACGCAACATTATGAAGTAACATTATATTTACATATTTACACAAAATGAAGGTGGATTTCTTCATTATGACATCATAATGACGTAAACGCAACATTATGAAATAACATCATATTTACACATTTCCACGTTTGCTAACACATAACTTGGTTCTTTTACGCAATCCAGGTAAAAATCGTTTATTATTATTATTATTATTATTATTATTATTATTATTATTATTATTATTATTATTATTATTATTATTATTATTATTATTATTATTATTATTATTATTATTATTATTATTATTATTATTATTATTATTATTATTATTATTATTATTATTATTATTATTATTATTATTATTATTATTATTATTATTATTATTATGATTATTATTATTATTATTATTATTATTATTATTATTATTATAGTGCTTCAATTTGATTAATTAAACCATAATCGTTTGATTAATACTTGTCTTAAGCTACTATCAGGTTTATGGAAAACCTTTATATTTTTACACAACAATAGGAACTTGATTTGGACAAATTCTCGCTCTTGCTTGAAGATTTAGATTACTCGCTTGTGAATAACTCTATAAAACGATTCATTTCGCCGGGACGCTTCTCCTGCATGTAATACAAAACTCTGCTATTTACTCACTGTGAGGCAAACAATGCGAACCAAATATTCACTAAAATTTGCATTTGTGCCAACGTCGGTAAAAGCTCATTCAGGGAGCAGTAAGCAGCCACTATGTAGAATGTCCGAGCACTATTGGTTGTCAGTGGATGCATTTGTTAGGTCTCTCAGTTTCAGCACTGTGCAAAATGTTTGTGCTGCTGCTGTTATTTTAGGCCTACGGCATGGCCGGGTGTTGGTTGGTTTTTTATATTGAGATGAAAGAAATAGGGCACTATTGCAGAAGAATTATTGAATGACTTAAAAGAACCGGCATTATCCCAAGACATTCACCATGTTATTAAAGTTCGAACGTACGTTTTAGAAATTACACGCTAATGATAAGAAGAAGAAGAAGAAAAGGAAGAATAACAATAACGACAACAACAACAACAACAACAACCACTGCCACCGCCACCGCCCCGGCCCCGGCCACGGCCACGACGACGACGACGACGACTACAACAACGACAACAACAACAACAACAACAAAGACGACGACTACAACAACAACAACAACAACACCAACTACAACAACAACAAAGACGACGACTACAACAACGACAACAACAACAAAACAAAAACAAAAACATCAACATCAACAGCCGCAGCCGCCGCCGCAGCAGCAGCAGCAGCAACAACAACAACAACAACAACAACAACAACAACAACATTTAAAGTCAGCTTTGGATTAACAATTAAGATAAGCTGAAAGAGCTTTTTGCTGACTGTGACAAATTCTACAACTACGAAACAGACTATTATTACCCCACTTTTACCACTAGATCCTACGCGCCGGGCAGGGTAACAGCAGGTACCCATGTCTTTGGTACAACCCGACCGCAGTACCGAACTCACTACCATTACATGACATCACAAGCGCAAACGTAAATCAGGGGAACAAAAGGCAATGCTAAATTATGACCTAAACGTTTCCGTGAAAATCTATATTACTTACCATTTCGCTTACTTGCTGGAAAGACTTATGTAACTAGACTAACAATTTAAAATGTTTGTGCCAATTGGTAAAATATCGTTGACTCACCCTCCAGTGTGCACTACTCACTAACCGAAAAATGTATTTTTAATCTTATTGGCAAGATACAGTAAATTTTATATTTTACTCAGTAACTTAATATGTGTCATACGAATGCTCGGATTATTTTTTCGAACTTTACTTAATGTTATCTTAACTTATTTCAAAGCCTACCAGTAAAATGGCTGTCTAACGGTCATCGCGGGAGTTTAGATTTACATGTTTTATACAGCGCTACTGCCGACGCAAGTGCTGCATGCTAAAAAGCAGTAAGTAGTATAATATTTCAAGATGAATTTTTAAAGCTTGTGGTGGAGTTTCTTGTTTAAAATGTTTCTTAAGGTCATTTCTTACTTTCAGGACATGATAATCATTGTCTAAATAAACGTGTATTGTTTGTTGTAACAAGAATATGAAGTATACCATTAAAATTTTTAAGTGGTTAAATAAAATATATGTAAGAGCTCTACAATTGAGTAATTTTAATCGACTTTTTTAACCTATCCAAAGTGAAAGCATAGGCATAGCCTAAAACAGTGAAACTGTGTGTTGTGTAAGAATGGTACGTTTGTTATTATTCGTAATGAAAAATTATATTGGCGCAAACCAAAAATTCGCTTTGCTAATATTTTATTTGATTCGTTCAACAAATAACAGATGAAAATATAAAAGTGTCATAGTAACAGTCCGGTTTAATGTTGGTATGTTGGCTGGTTGTACGTTCCATATTGCCTCCCATAGTTGGCGCCACCTTCGGCGTAACCAGCTCCGCCTTCAGCCTCTCCGGATGCATATCCACCAGCAGCGTATCCGGTAGCTCCATATCCAGCTCTGGCCTCTCTGTTCGTATTTTCGTTCTCGTGGATGGCTGTGCGGTACTCCGAGCGAGACCGACGAGTGTTCTCCCGTGCCTGTCCGTAACCGCCTGCAGCGTATCCGGCTTCACCGTAACCAGTATCGTAACGACCTCTTCCGTAACCATAACCAGCACGACCGTAAGCGTTTCCGTACTCACTTCCGTACCTCCTGGTGGGTTGATAGCTGGTGGGATGATAGCTGGTGGGTTGATATCCAGTGGGATGGCTCTCGGGTTGGTAGCCACCATAGCCACCACCATAGCCACCACCGTAGCCGCGTCCACCTCCATAGCCATACCCACCTCCATAACCGCGTCCACCTCCATAGCCACCTCCATAACTGCGTCCACCTCCATAGCCACGACCATAGCCGCTACCATAACCACGTCCGTAACCACCTCCGTAGCCGCCACCATAGCCGCCACCGTATCCGCCACCGTAACCACGGCCGTAACCGCCGCTACGACCACCTCCGTATCCACCCCCATATCCGCCACCGTATCCGCCGCCGTAGCCACCTCCATATCCGCCGCTATATCCAGCTACCTCGTAACCTTCGTCATCATCGTCGTCATAGCGTGAACCATGGCAAAGCTGAAACAAAAATTGCAAGATAAGAACTAGAAAGAGAACTACTTTCAAGCTACTGCTTGTGGAAGTCTCTTTTCAAAACAACTGCTAAATGTTAGTGTAACTTAAACATTGTGGTACTTACAGCGACGAAGCTCAGAACTGCAAAAAGCACGAAAGTCTTCATAATTACAGAAACTATCAGCTCCACACCAAATCGAAGGAGAATGGCTACCAGAAGTGCAGTAACTTGTTTCTGCAAGCATTTATACCTCCAGGAGCAAACCAATTTGTGAATCCGAGGGGAGTTTGCTAATCAGTTCGCGATGTTTTCGTTATAATCAGTCGTACTTTCACACCTGGTCACACCTGCTGCAGATGATGAAGCCAGACAGCAAATCATGAATGAGCAGGTACGTTATCCACGCAGAGAAGCCAATCGTGATACAGTAAATACCGCCTGGAAGCCACGCTAGACCAAGGCCTCGGCGGAGAATGTCTGGTTTTAATACTCAAGTGAACAGAAAGTTAGTGGGCAGGATTCTGCTTCCGAAACTGCTTTACAAATAAGTTTCTATTCTATTCTATTCCGTTATATTCCGTTATATTCCATTCTGTTCTATTCCGTTCTGTTTTGTTCCATTCTATTCCATTTCTATTCTATTCTATTCTATTCTATTCTATTCTATTCTATTCTATTCTATTTTAACAGATTTAAATAAATAAAGTAACGCCTCCCACGAACCTACCACCTCTTCTCTCTCTGCTCTCTCTCTCTCTCTCTCTCTCTCTCTCTCTCTCTCTCTCTCTCTCTCTCCCACTGTCTCTCTCTCTCTCTCTCTCCCCCACTGTCTCTCTCTCTCTCCCCCACTGTCTCTGTCTCTCCCCCACTGTCTCTCTCTCTCTCTCTCTCTCTCTCTCTCTCTCTCTCTCTCTCTCTCTCTCTCTCCCTCCCTCTCTCTCTCTCTCTCTCTCTCTCTCCCTCCCTCCCTCCCCCTCCCTCCCTCCCTCTCTCCCTCTCTCTCTCTCTCTCTCTCTCTCTCTCTCTCTCTCTCTCTCTCTCTCTCTCTCTCTTTCTCTTCGAAAATGCTTCTCCGGCGTTCTAGCAGTTCAAAAATTTTCTGGGCGCCAACCATGGTAGCGACCCACCCCCGATGGGGCCTCACGCGCCCCACTTACCGGGCCTTGCCTAGGCTGAAATAGGCCCTGCCTGTGGCACAGATAATACTCCATTTTTTATTTTTTATGTTGGTCAGAATTCTTCATACGTCGACAATTGTTTTCATCTTTTGCGAATTCGATTGCTAATTTTCTAATGAACTGATTATGTGACATTATAGTTTGCTCATCATTCATTAAATCATTAACATATAATAGATTATTTTCAATGCATGTTGTACAGAACATACGAGTAACGTTTGGCTTTATGTTCTAATGAACTGATCATGTGACATTATAGTTTCATTATCATTCATTAAATCATTAACATATAATAGATTATTTTCAATACATGAATAAAATAATTTGATTAAAGTCTCTTTATTCTTGTGATTAATGCTGCTTGCTGATTATTGTTGTTTATTGCGTGGCGTGTGAAGTAGCCACGATGGGCATGGCAAACGTTCAAGACTTTATTTAATAAACTACACATTTATTAAATATCAAACACAACACGGTAAATATAAGAGGATAGTAATGCGAGCCCTCCGTCTTCAAGTCAGTTCCTAATCTCTCCCGAGGTGCGGGGCTCAAAACACTTTTGTCTAACTACCTAATGCGCCGTGAGCTTCTGCGCATAAGGATTATATCATCAATCTTTACTTCTGGTCGAACATCAGCTGGTCACGTGATGCCACACCTAACTAGGCTTCTACCCACGACGATAGTTTAATCTTGCATCGTCAAGCATTTAATAATTTAATCACCAATTTAAACAAAATCATTATTTAACACAGCTTTCCTTTACTCATGTTGTACAGAACGTTTGGCTTTATATTATTATTATGCCATAATGTTTTTTTTTACATAATCCGTTTGAGTTATCGAATTTCTTAATATTTCACACCAGCATATAATCAGATCTTGCCAAAAGGGATTCCCAATCATTCCACTTTTCTCTACAAGAAAACTCTTTTCCATTTTCCAAAGAGTATCCCAGTTTTTCTAAGAATATTTTTGTCACCTCTTCTTGCCATCTGTTGTCATTAGCCTTTCAGTCCACTTAGAATTCGAGGATTTGGCAAAGGATTCCAAGTCCACCATAATAATCTTTTTATTTATCTTGCAATACACATACAGTTATAAAACAATTAATTTGGAAAAAAATGCGAAGAAAGGACAGCGAAAGACCAATTGGTCATCTAGTCAGCTGCCCTTTGGTTAGTGATGAACATTTTCAAAAGCGCTGTGCTGCAGTGTATTAGTGTTAGTATTGCTTGTAGTTAGGATTTAATTATTACAAATGACATTAAATTTATATGCTTTTAACGTGTTATATATAACATATTAATATAATTCATACGCAGTAATAATAAGTGTATAATAAAAAATCAAACAAGAACGAAAATAAAATTCTGACAACGGAAACATAAGAACAATGGCAACTGAAATATTCTTCATGACAGTAGCATAATTTTTGACATTCAAAAAATAAATTATCATGTAAATAATAGAACTGAAAATCTGGTGTATCTGTACACTGGTATATTAAAGTATATTAAATTGGGCGTTAATTTTCACATGATAATTTACATAACAAAAAGCGGGTCATGCAGGAAAAAAACAGCTGGAATAAAAATTACATTGCAAACAATATTGTAAGTTGTGTGTTATAGTCGTGCATAAGCAAGCAGATTCGCAAAAGATGAAAACAATTGTCGACGTATGAAGAATTCTGACCAACATAAAAAATAAAAAAATGGAGTATTATCTGTGCCACAGTCAGGGCCCATTTCAGCCTAGGCAAGGCCCAGGGAAGTGGGGCGTGTGAGGCCCCTTTGGGGGGGGGGGTTCCGCTACCATGGTTGGCGCCCAGAAAATTTTTTAACTGCTAGAACGCCGGAGAAGCATTTTTGAAGAGAAAGAGAGAGAGAGAGAGAAGAAAGAAGAAGAACTGGTGAGTAGAGTTCGTGGGAGGCGTTACTTTGTATTTAAATCCTGTTAAAAATAGAATAGAATGGAATGGAATGAATTAGAATAGAATAGAATAGAATAGAATAGAATAGAATAGAATAGAATAGAATAGAATAGAATAGAATAGAATAGAATAGAATAGAAT
>JAQGDQ010000299.1:2500-73570 GCA_030141605.1 Tubiluchus corallicola
CACTTTAACAGCTACAACTTTTGCTGCTACTGACTAACTTTCACTTACAGTGTGCCAATGTCGTACCCAAAACTCACGTGCACAGTGCCACTAGGGGTCACGGCTATATGGATTTCTGGTGATACCCGATCGCTTGTTAAAGCCAAGACATTTCCAATCCCTTTCATCCACCTACAAAGTCAATAATAAATTATTTATAATTATATTGTAGTCCTGAAGTATACTTCTGCATCTTCCAATGCCGTCACGCAAAGAAGGCAAAGCCACGTGTTCATTAGCCGGGAATGCGTGGCGGCTCGTGTATAGGTACTGTGGAACTGCAGCACCCCAGCTACGTGTTCATTAGTAGGGAATGCGTGGCGGCTCGTGTATAGGTACTGTGGAACTGCAGCACCCCAGCTACGTGTTCATTAGTAGGGAATGCGTGGCGGCTCGTGTATAGGTACTGTGGAACTGCAACACCCCAGCTAAGTGTTCATTAGTGGGGAATGCGTGGCGGCTCGTGTATAGGTACTGTGGAACTGCAGCACCCCAGCTACGTGTTCATTAGTAGGGAATCCGTGGCGGCTCGTGTATAGGTACTGTGGAACTGCAACACCCCAGCTACGTGTTCATTAGTAGGGAATCCGTGGCGGCTCGTGTATAGGCACTGTGGAACTGCAACACCCCAGCTACGTGTTCATTAGTAGGGAATGCGTGGCGGCTCGTGTATAGGCACTGTGGAACTGCAGCACTCCAGCTACGTGTTCATTAGTAGGGAATGCGTGGCGGCTCGTGTATAGGTACTGTGGAACTGCAACACCCCAGCTACGTGTTCATTAGTAGGGATCCGTGGCGGCTCGTGTATAGGCACTGTGGAACTGCAACACCCCAGCTATGTGTTCATTAGTAGGGAATGCGTGGCGGCTCGTGTATAGGCACTGTGGAACTGCAGCACTCCAGCTACGTGTTCATTAGTAGGGAATGCGTGGCGGCTCGTGTATAGGTACCGTGGAACTGCAACACCCCAGCTACGTGTTCATTAGTGGGGAATGCGTGGCGGCTCGTGTATAGGTACTGTGGAACTGCAGCACCCCAGCTACGTGTTCATTAGTGGGGAATGCGTGGCGGCTCGTGTATAGGTACTGTGGAACTGCAGCACCCCAGCTACGTGTTCATTAGTGGGGAATGCGTGGCGACTCGTGTATAGGTGCTGTGGAACTGCAACACCCCAGCTACGTGTTCATTAGTAGGGAATGCGTGGCGGCTCGTGTATAGGTACTGTGGAACTGCAGCACCCCAGCTACGTGTTCGTTAGTAGGGAATCCGTGGCGGGTCGTGTATAGGCACTGTGGAACTGCAGCACCCCAGCTACGTGTTCATTAGTAGGGAATCCGTGGCGGCTCGTGTATAGGTACTGTGGAACTGCAGCACCCCAGCTACGTGTTCATTCGTAGGGAATGCGTGGCGGCTCGTGTATAGGTACTGTGGAACTGCAGCACCCCAGCTACGTGTTCATTAGTGGGGAATGCGTGGCGGCTCGTGTATAGGCACTGTGGAACTGCAGCACCCCAGCTACGTGTTCATTAGCAGGGAATGCGTGGCGGCTCGTGTATAGGCACTGTGGAACTGCAGCACCCCAGCTACGTGTTCATTAGCAGGGAATGCGTGGCGGCTCGTGTATAGGCACTGTGGAACTGCAGCACCCCAGCTACGTGTTCATTAGCAGGGAATGCGTGGCGGCTCGTGTATAGGCACTGTGGAACTGCAGCACCCCAGCTACGTGTTCATTAGCAGGGAATGCGTGGCGGCTCGTGTATAGGCACTGTGGAACTGCAGCACCCCAGCTACGTGTTCATTAGCAGGGAATGCGTGGCGGCTCGTGTATAGGCACTGTGGAACTGCAGCACCCTCGTTTTATCAGCACCTTCGATATTATCAAATGAAATTCGTTTTATAACCGAGAACAGTTCAGACCCCGGTCCCTGAACTCACGCCTGACTTGTTGAAAACAGATACAACTGGATATCAAGAATACAGTTACATAGACAGTTAGTTCAAAAAGACAAGTAATTCATTAGTTGATACTTAAAATTGAAATACACAAAGACCACAGAGTATATACAAAGCCCTATTTGTTATGCAAAAGTATGATTGTTCAATAACTCGTGTTTAATTTAAAAGTCCAAAATTCCAAATAATTTAGCTTACTTCAACACACAGTTACACGTACAATCAATTTAGTAGCAAAACGTTTAGTAGTATCAGTTCTTTTACGTCACCTATAGACAAAATTTAGACGATTCTGACCCAATAAACTAATAGGTTTACCCAATAAAAACATACTATGATTTAGATTTATGTATCGGCGTCGCTTAAAAATTGCAGTTATTTCATGCAGCTTGATAAAATAATTGCAATTCCACTATTACGTAAAAAGTGGCTTATTATCAAAGCAAAACGGGACCCAGTGTTAAAGTGTAGGTCAAAACTTCATATTATTATTATGCATTTTGTACGATAATAAAGATTAGCATTTTCCTTACTAGATCATGAATAATGTCGCCGGAAGCGTCCTAAAATTCGCTCTATGTAGCCAAACCAGGCAAAAGAATCTGTAAACTCACATCAACAACCCATGTTCAGTTACCCACCATACCAAATTCATCACATCACAACCTCCACTGCACCCACACCAAACTGATCACATCACGTATCCACGCAGATGTAAATATGCGTACGTGGCTGTTACAGCCACTGTAACTACAGTTACCACGAGACTTTTCCATCTGTATGAAATCTCTTCCATTTCCACGTAGGTTTTTTTTACTTACCAGCAAATTGAAGCTTCCTCGTAATAACCTTCATCAAAGTTATCAGCAGAAAATGTAGCGTAGTCTGAGCCATCCAACGAACGATATTGGAGGTCATAAATCAGTGGGTCGAGTGAATTGCATGGTACAGGATCTGCAATGAATGAATGAACGAACGAATGAATGAATGAATGAGTGAGTAAGTGGGTTTTGGGTGGGTGGGTGGGTGTATGGGTGGATGGATGGATGGATGGATGGATGGATGGATGGGTGAGTGAGTGAATGAATGAATGAATGAATGAATGAGTGAATGAGTGAGTGAGTGAATGAATGAATGAATGAATGAATGAATGAATGAATGAATGAATGAATGAATGAATGAATGAATGAATGAATGAATGAATGAATGAATGAATGAATGAATGAGTGAATGAATGGATGAGTGAGTGAGTGAGTGAGTGAGTGAATGAATGAATGAATGAGTGAATAAATGAGTGAATGAACGAACGAACGAACGAACGAATGAGTGAATGCAAATGATTAAAATAAATAAATGGATAAATGAATGAATGAATAAATAAATGCATTTATAAATAACTAAATAAGTAAGCAAACAAATAAACAAGCTAAATTCTTTGTTTAAATGAAGAAAAATAACAATTAAGAAATGGAGTTTATGCATGCCAAAAAAATTCAATTTTAGGAAATTTCTTCGTTGAATTAACAAGCGCTGACAGTCATACTGGAAGAGTGTTACTAGAACAAATATTTGTTTTCTTCGTAAGAATTAGTGACCTGAGTACGAGTGACAATATAGCAACTCATTTAGCAAGCGCTCATAAGCTATCAGTAACTTAAGTAAGATTTTTTTACCTTTAAAAAGGGAGCTAGTTGAACTTGAATCTGAACTACTTTTCTTTGCTCCATACTTTTTCGCTTCGACTTGTGTAGAAATGGCCTATAAAAGCGAAACAGTTGTTGAATTGTTGATTTTAACTCTTAATCTGGATCACATCCATGCATTTAATTTTTAATTATACGTTGTAAGGTTGAGGCTATGCACCTTTACCATTCGTTCATGAATCCTTCACTATAATTTCAGTGCTGACGTATTTGTTTAAACTCTTCGTACAGTCATTAATCAGCTACAGTAAATTTCTACATTGCATTTGCCCAAAACGATAACAGATTAATAGATTAGTAGGTTAATCGATTAGATGAAAATTGTATCTTTAATTTTGCTTACGAAGTGATGACGTAATATTCCATCGTGGTTCGTTCATAGAGTTTTATGTCTTCCGTGGAAAAGGGCTAGTAGCTTTATTGTGGAAAAAGGAAGTTTACGGATTTTTTCGTGTTTTAGAGTGCAAATTTTTTCTCTGACACGATAACTGTGGTAGCATTCTAGGTAGGTTAATAGGTCATCCATACGGTCATTCAAAACACGGCCATTGTCAAGTTTGTCAGTGTTGAAAGACCGTTGAATGGACTCCGAGAATGACAGAAATTTGAATGTCATTCAAGTTTTATAATATTGTGACGGATTCGGGTTCCTTTGCGCCGATCCGTCTCAGAATGTATAGAGCGGCATACAAGTTATGAAATACTTTACAGCAGACGAGAAAAGTAAAAAAAAATATACGAATGTAAAATAAACTTTAATGCACAACCAGTAACTCCGTGACATGTGAACAGACTTTGGTATAAAAATCAGCAAACCTACAGCATTCACCCTTACAGACAGAAAGGCCAGGTGGGAATCGTCAAATTACGGCGTGCATTGTTTTATACAGGTACATTTGCATTACTGGGCTTCTCGAACGTACCCATTACTAACATTAGGGGGTTGGTCATAATCTGCCTTCGTAACACTATCAAGCTGATCTTGACTTTCGTCAGTGTCTGTCGTCATTCACAAAATGAACAGCCAATCATAATGGGCCCTTGTGACTCAGCTAGAACAGCACATTTATAGCAGGTGCATAAACGGCGAGCTGTCACTAAAAACTGTGAATTGTTAACAAAAATGATTGCACAAATTACATTTTGCAAGTGTGTGAATGTAGCAATTTCCGTGAGTGAGTTTTCGTAAGTTTCTCAGACATGAATATCAAAATGTACAGCAACTGCGGCGAACATGCTACTTATTTATTTATTTATTTATTTTTACTTAATACGTAATCTTTATTTAAAACAAAAATATTTACAAGAAAGTATAAAATATAAAGCAGGATTAAACGTATGTACAGCACAGAATAAAGTTTTACCAATAAAAGGTCTAGTTGAAAGATTACGGTTAAAAGTACGAAGAGCCAAGGCTCTTCAATTCAATTCAATAGGTTTTTATTTGGCTGATTTGCAACACAAAACATTAAACTATTTACATAATGATAATAAAAATACAATGATAAAAACATAAACGGTTTGGAAATTGTACAAATCAGTCTCGAGGAGAGCTGGAGTGAGCTTTCGAGACTCACCACTAGACGGCGCAAGAGTAGGAGCTGAGCTTTCGAGACTCACCCTGAGAGTGCCTATAAAATGATTATTAAGATTTAGACCTTTTTAAACGGTTTTTAGAAAGACTGCTGCTCTGAACACAGACCAAGGGGCAATATTTGCATTATTTGGGGATAAAAATTTTGGGGATCCAATAATCGAACGTACGTGGTGTTATCAGAATAAAATTCTTTTTCGCTTCTACTTTTAATTGCCGAAATATTTGATCATAAATTGTTTAATTTTACTTTCCCTTTGCAGCAGATACTAAAACAAATCTCGTTCTCGTTCAAGCCGTTGATGGCGCTATTTCAGATGTGGAGTGAAGTTACAGAACACCTTTTCAACAAATAGTTATGCGCAAAATAACTCTCAGTGAGAACTGATCGTGTAAATTATTGTTTATTGAAAACAATATAACCGGGTAACACAGGTCTGATAAAAGTGTTTATTGAAAACAATATAACGGAGTAACGCAGGTCTGATAAAAGTGTTTATTGAAAACAATATAACGGAGTAACGCAGGTCTGATAAAAGTGTTTATTGAAAGCAATATAACGGAGTAACGCAGGTCTGATAAAAGTGTTTATTGAAAACAATATAACGGAGTAACGCAGGTCTGATAAAAGTGTTTATTGAAAACAATATAACGGAGTAACGCAGGTCCGATAAAAGTGTTCATTGAAAACAATATAGCGGAGTAACGCAGGTCTGATAAAAGTACTTATTGAAAACAATATAACGCAGTAACGCAGGTCTGATAAAAGTGCTTATTGAAAACAATATAACGGAGTAACGCAGGTCTGATAAAAATGTTCATTGAAAACAATATAACGCAGTAACGCAGGTCTGATAAAAGTGTTCATTGAAAACAATATAACGGAGTAACGCAGGTCTGATAAAAGTGTCCATTGAAAACAATATAACGAGTAACACAGGTCTGATAAAAGTGTTTAGTGAAAACAATATAACGGAGTAACGCAGGTCTGATAAAAGTGTTTATTGAAAACAATATAAAGCTATTTTTACGTAATAACGCATTTTGCATTCCGGATGTCCGGTAAACACCGCCTAAAGTTTGGAACAACTTACTTTAGTAAATGCGGCAGCGCTAGAACGGTTAGAAAAAAATACTTGCCAAAATAGTTGCTGTCAAAATCCATGTTATCAGTGTCATAATTTCTACTAGCTACGTATTCAAGATATCTGCGCAAGTTTACAGAGTTAGAAAGTCATTGGGATTAACGAAACACACCAACTACCCAATTTCTAACAAAATGACTTGTAAAATCTCTCCTTTCGTTAAATCAGAGCCTCACAGCGGCAGTTTAGCAAAACGATGATTAATGCTAATTGCGGAACTGACCGCAATCAGCATAGTTTTTCAATCGCCACGTTTGGCACCATGAAAAAGTCATTAGTCTTGAACTTTACTGCCAATTAACCTGCAAATGACAAGTGCATTTCTTAGTTTCTCGCGAGAGTTCACTAGTAACTGACGGTGAATGTTAATTGGGGGTAAATTTAAACAAAACGGGTCAAGATTGTACTTTTGTCCCCATTACTGCGTTGAAAAAATGTTATTTATTTGATTCTGCGTTTTTTTAATTAATTTATTTTTTCATTTATCAGTTACTATGTCTTGCTCGTTTTGCTTGTGCTTGTTTATTTGATTATTAAATTATATCATCAAATGTTCGTTTGATCGTTTCACTTTTTCATCGTTGATTCGTTCGTTTGTTCACTCGTTCATTCGCTCATTTTGCTACTTCCTTGTCTGTTCGCTTGCTGGCTAGTTATGCTTACCCAAACTAACGACTGACTACGGCAAATCTATTGCTACAATACAGTGAGACTGTTCTTTATAACAAAACAGATGAAAATCTAAGATTTAACCCTTTCATACCCGTTGTATCCCGTAGGATACGAGAATATTTTCTGCCTTTAAAATTTATAAAATTTTAAAACTGATAGTTGTTTGATCTGTTAATAGTTATTTTGATTTAGGCCAATAACAAGAGACTAAAAGTGGTAATAAAATGGCAAACTAGAAAATCTACATAGCACAAAAAACTGCGCAAGGTACAGTACTTTAGAGACACTTTGTACAGATCAGCATAGCGTGCATGCTAAATGTCTTAAATACTTTAAAAAACTATCAGCAGTTGCAAAATGAAGCACATTTTATGCTTCCATTGAATCCCAATGTATCCCGTGGGATACAGGCTATATTTAGCACACGGGCACAGGTAGATAAAAATAATTATTATGTGTGAACAAGATAGACAGAACAAAAGGACCAAGCCAAATTTTTTTTTTATTAAAAAAATAATTTGGGACTGAAAGAATTAAAGCATCTTGAAGACAGTTAAAATTCGCTCTTGTCCAAAAACTTTTAAATTAGTTTCTATATTCTTAAACTTAACATTAGTGATTTTTTTATCTGTTTTAAGTCATTCATTTTAATGTAATTATACACTTAATCAAGCTTTAAAATCGTATTTTCCTGTATTTTATGTTTCAGATGAGTTTTTAGAAATGACTCCACGCGAGTAAATTTTTCTAATATTGTCGATATATTTGAAAACGAACACATGTTTAAAATTTGTTACGATGTATTGAAGTTATTTACGGATTGAGTAATGTTATTTTGAGTCTAGGCCAATGTCTTTCGTCAAGCAAAAAAAAAATCATTCCTGAAGTTTCTGCCAATACATGATTAGTGATTATTTACAGACTTGTTATCTATACTATTGTATTTCCTATGACAGTTTTACTTGGGCATAGAATTGATGTAGTTACCTATGCAGCACATTGTATTTATTTTATCTTTGTTGTTCTCAATGTGTCATTTTGGTAACGTCATTTTGGACTATAGTTTTTTCTGGTTACCCAATATTATAGTGTATTAGTCTCGAATTATGTAGGATTATATAATCAATAAACTGACTAACTAACTAACCATCACAAACGTTTTTATTAATTAAATTTTATTGCTTAAACACATATTTATTGACAGAAATTTTACAAACTGATCTTTGTTTTATTTCTTATTTTATGAAATGTTTTAGAATTTGTCTGATTTATAGGTTTTACACGTCAAATGTAGACACATGAAAGTTAAAATGTGACTTAGGTAAGTCAAATGTAGATGCATTACTCTAAATAAATCGTAATTAACTTATTTAAGTGCAAATTACAAAAAGATAAACCAAAGATAGTCATCACCTCTTTCAGAACTTTGAAAAATGCATTGTTTATCGTCAAACTAAATTCTTTGATAAACCATAACGTCGGTAGAAAAGAATAAATTGGTTCCCACTTCCCAATGAACAGTGAATCACTAACTACTTTTTTCAGTAATGCATTAGCACTGCATTAATGAATTAGTTTCTCTCAAGAAACATTGTTTATTATTTTAAGAATGTATTGTTTTCTCTAACTGTTCCAATGGTTGGTATGTAAAGTTTGCAGAATATTAGTAAACTATTAGCAGTCCTATAAAGTCATTATTTTCACATTCTTAAGAGCAATTATTAAGTTAAGATTAAAGAAGATTTAAAAATTTTACTTGCTTAAACTTTAACACCTATCCACATTTGAGATACCAATGTCACATTTGAATTAACATGTGTCTACATTTGACTTACCAAAAACGCTTAAGATTTCTTGAAAACCATTGTTAACACACCTAAGTCTACATTTGAGTTACCAAGACACATGTGGACTACCTAAATCTACATTTGAGTTAACGCAGGTCTACATTTGACATGTAAAACCTATAATAGATGTGCCTAATTTTGTTTTAATTCTGTTTTTATTAGGATTAATTTTGCAAATAACTTTAATCTGTCTAATTTAATACTTTTATCTAACTGTTGCTTTCAGCCGGTATCTAATTTTACAAAGTATTTTGTGATTTATCTGTTTTAGTACTTTAGTAGGTCTTTAGTTTTGATTAATTTTAAGGTATTCTGTTCTATTTTATATTTTAATTAATACTAACATGTCATGGACCATTAGGGAAATATTGTGTATACAATGTAATGTGCTCCATGCAAAAAATTCTATTCTATTCTATTCTATTCTATTCCAAACCATTCCGTTCTATTCTATTCTATTCTATTCTATTCTATTCTATTCTATTCTATTCTATTCTATTCTATTCTATTCTATTCTATTCTATTCTATTCTATTCTATTCCATTCCATTCCATTCCATTGTATTCTATTCTATTCTATTCTATTCTATTCTATTCTATTCTATTCTATTCTATTCTATTCTATTCTATTCTTGTTTGTTAGTCCGATTAACCGTCTGTTTATTCGTTCATTCGCTTGCTTGCTTTCCATCTATCCGTTGTCAATATGTTTATTAGTTTGCGCGTGACGCAAATTAATACGACCCGCCGACTGACTAACTGACTCATTTGTCAATTAACCAGCAGAGTGTCCTGTCACCTGAACTAACCAAAACGATCCCGGAATGAAAAAACGAACGAATTAGTGAATGGACAAAAGAAGAATAGAATTCTGTTGTTAACATTCAAAGCTCTGAATGGGTTTGTGCCCTCCTATATATCTGATTTTTTGAAGCTATACGTGCCCAATCGTGAACTTAGATCAATTAACTCATCGACACTTGTTGTACCGGGTTATAATCTAGTCAGATATGGTTCTCTTAGTTTTAGCATAGCGGCACCAAAATTGTGGAACGATTTGCCAATTGATGCAGGTAAAATTAATGATGTTCAAAAACTCAAATCATTCCTTAAAACTTGTTTTTATAATGAAGCCTTTTTAATTAATTAGAAATTTAATACGGACTTATGGATTTAATTACGGCTGATTTCTAGTGATTTTATATACATGTGTTATGATTTTAGTTTTATTTTTAACACTAAACCTATTGTGTATGTACTGTGTATGTGTTAATATTTTATGTATGGAAAATGCATTTGTCCATTTTTAATGTTAATGCATTTTAAATATTCAATAAATTATTATTTTTATTATTATCATCATTATTATTATTATTATCATTATCATTATCATTATCGTTGTCGTTGTCGTTGTCGTTGTCGTTGTCGTGGTCGTGGTCGTGGTCGTGGTCGTGGTCGTGGTCGTGGTCGTGGTCGTCGTCGTCGTCGTCGTCGTGGTCGTGGTCGTCGTCGTCGTCGTCGTCGTCGTCGTCATCATCATCGTCATTAAAAACAAAAAAAAACAAACAACAAAACGTAAAAGTGCAAGTTGTTTATTATTTGACTCAATTACCTGTGCACAAAATTTTAAATTAGGTTATAAATACATAAAAATTAATTACAGTTCGTTGATAATGTTTAAAAGCTCGGGATTTAAAAAAGATTGAAATTTTTAGTAATCAGCCAGTTTCTTTACTACATTTGTATATTATCCTTAGTGAGGGGGGTGGGGGTGGGAACCAGCCTCTGCGCCGAATCCGTAGCGTGCATGGCTTCAATGTGTTTAAGGGCTCCAATGCATGTATGTAGCAAAGTACAACCAAGTTTCCAAACTGGGATTCATCGCGGGAACCCACTATCTCATCCCATTCTTGTCGAGCAGGATGGAGAAACTTTGAAGATTTTTCATTATTTGCATCGTAATAGCTACAACAGTTGCTTTTCGTCTTTGGTTTCTGTTTATATTGATGCTGATTCATTTATCTGCACGGATGATGTCTCGTCTCGACGGTATAATTAACATTTAACCTGATTCGAACGTGCGCTGTTGGGATGAAAGTGCAAGTTGTATAATTTCAAGTCTACGCGTGAAATGATGGGTTAGTGAAATTAACACAGGAAAACAACGCAAAACATTAGACAACTAAGTATTCTCCACAATGATTATATCATCATATGCATTATAGGCCTAACTTGCAAGTTTGTGATCTAATAGTGTTTCTCATTGGTTGTGGGTGTTCCGAACGTTAACGTAACCCGCTAAATCACTGTCAGTGTTTCTTCTGTGTTTTTTTACAAAGTGATGATGGCGATAGTTAAAACTATTCTAGTGTTTCTATTTGGCGGAGCAACAAATCTTTTGTCACTGGCAGAAACGGATGTGAACATGTCCTCAACAGAACTGCCACAAGCATTCACAGAATCGACAATGTCGACTGACGATGATGTCGCCAACGTCACCTTTCCCGAAATCATTAACATCACCTTTCCAAGAACGGAACCGACAACCTTTCTAACAACCGAAGCAGCGCCAAAAACGACCACGCCTACGCCTACCTATGCGAAGGCATCTCTGATGATCATAGTCATATCGGCTCACCGTATTGAAAACCACAAGGAAATTAAAACCAAAACAAAGGAGATGTTTCAAAGGTTGCTGAATGCCACTGCCCCTTCATTCCATGAAAAACTGAGACTGAAACTTGCGTTCGCTTTCGTGAGGGCAAGCGAACATCATCAAGAACGTTCAGGTGCTTTACAACTGATGAAACGTATTTGTAATACCATGCATTATAAAACTGCAGGCTTTATACTCGTACTTGATACCACGGGCAGTAACACTGGACTCGCTGACACCAGCATAGCTATGTTAGTTTCCGAATTCAGTCTGATTGCAGAAATGGCGAAAATTCCCGTCGTAACGTGGCTTCCTACTATTTCAGCAGTTTCGGTAAGAGAATTTAAAGCATTCAATGTTCCCATATAATTGTTTTTTTACGAGGAGTAAAAGTTTGATAGGAAAACCGCAAATGTTTCCGGTTGCTAGTCAGCACCGTTTACGAACTTTACTGTGTTATTTATATGAAATCGACCATGTCACCATTGCTGCTGTCGCTGTCGCTGCCGCTGCCGCTGGCGACTAATGTTATTGTATGCTTCAAATGGGGTCTTGACGGTAAACGAATCGAAAAGATAAAACTTGCAGCTTTACACGCACCTACTTCCAAGGCCATGCCTACAAGCATTAAGGCTAATGTGCTAATTCTATCACACTTTAAAACAAAACTTTTAAAATTCAGCCACGTTTAAGTCAATATGCTTTCTACGTATTCTATACTGCACAGTTGGTTCAACAGCCATTTTATTTACGTTTAACGTTGTCCATACTAAAAGTGTGTAGAATCGAGATTTTTATTGCAGCAAGCAGCAGCAGCAGCAGCAACAACAACAACAACAACAACAACAACAACATCAACAGTAGCAGCAACAACAACAACAGCAACACCACAAGCAGCAGTAGCAGCAGTAGTAGTACAGCAGCAACAGCAACAACAGCAGCAGGGACAAAAACAACAACAACAGTAGCAGCAACAACAACAAAACAACAACAACAACAGCAGCAGCAGCAGCAACAACAACAACAACAACAACAACAACAACAGCAACACCACAAGCAGCAGTAGCAGCAGCAGTAGTACAGCAGCAACAGCAACAACAGCAGCAGGGACAAAAACAACAACAACAACAACAACAACAGCAACGACAACAGCAACAACAATAACAGCAACAGCAAGAGGAGCAGCAGCAGCAGCAACAACAACAACAACAACAACAACAACAACAGCAACAAAACAAAAATGACAGCAGCACACACTTAAGACATGGCTTCCATTCAGTCACAATATCTGCAACGTTTCGACACATCTTTTCTCAGATAAAGTGCTGGCTGTTATTTTTATTTTAAGAATTCGTGTCCACCATCATCAACAATAACAAAGTTTTGGTCAGTATTCCGTGTAAAGTTAGACGAAATTTTGATATATCTACACAAATTATTTGCTACGGCTACATGAATGCATCTGTCTCTCATTGCAAGTTTCTAATTAGAATCATAATTGGAGAAAGATGCACGTATGTAGCCATCGCAATAACTTATGTAGTTTATGTAACATTACAGGGAATACTAACCTATGTTTTATTTAAAGTGAAAATTCACTTCAGTGAATTAACTGTATTAAGATGTAGTTTTTCATTGCGGTCGTTCAACGGGCATAGCCTATATGATAAAGTATATAGAGTATTAGATTGCGTGGTTTTTATGTGTCATGGTCTAAATGAGTGATCGTTGATCAGATCATTGCTGTACCATTCCCATCGGATGCCTTGTTTGCACTTTATGCTAATTGTAATGAATAGATTATAGTCAGAATACGTTTGGTGGAGTAGATATAACATGATAGATCCGCGCGTAGAAAATCTAATTCTAACCTGTAGGCGAATAGATAGCTAAGAAGGCAAGTGAATTTTCAAGGCCAAAAAAGCTGCCCTGAAAATTTATAGTGTCTTCGACATATACGCTGAGGTTACGTTTCAAGTAGTGTCCTGAAAAATTTGAAATACAAACTTGAAAATTCCTTAACCTTCTCCTTTAATCTGGTGTATAAAAAACTGGTCGGTGAGAGTCGAATTAAAGTTCTTTCATTTTGTTACCAAAATCGATGCAAAACAAATATTTGTCTTATTTTGTCGACGCTAAACTCGGGAATCTGAGCGTCAACTGGCCCTGAACCTGTATGATTTATTTAAGAACCATTGAATCTGGCAACCACAGTGCGACGTGTGCGTATTTCTCTAATGTGCTGGTAACTTCAATGCAATCAGACATATGACAAAAACGTATGTCAAGATTTAACCATATTATAGAATATTGAATACCGAGTTTTTTGAACGCGCCGATTAAAAGACTTTCAAGCGTACTAAGGGACTGTAAGGCGATCTGAAACCATTTTCTATCCGCCATCATGATTTATAAAATTATCCAACCACACATCATGGCCATTTTCATTTTAAAAAGTTTTCCTATTGCCCAATCAATATTTGATTAAGGAAACTCAATGTACAGAGAATAAACGTATTTAGTTTCTGCAAATTTTACACATGGTACAATGAGTTTTTTTGTTTAAAGGAAATCTTGAGCTTTAGGTCAAAACGACCTACTCTTTAAAATATTGAAAGGAAACATTATTTTCTTCAAGAATCACTTAAGAATTATTTCTACACAAACACAATTTCACGTTGGCGCCACTACTTCTTCCTTGTTACATGAATTTCGCCATTCGTTATTTAGACGGGGCTGGCGCCTGCATTTTGCAAAGGCGTTGCGCAAAAACAGGTGCTGCACCTCGCACTTCAGACGTGTTCGTTTGTGACGTGCTGCACATGTTCATGCATAAGCACAGCGGTAAATTTTTATTTTGAATTTTTATCTTAAAACTCTCCTAGTTTTAGTACAACACACTGAATATCTTACAGTAGCACTGTACTTCAATTTTCGCTTTCGCAAACACGTGCAACACGCTCGTGGAATATTTTTGCTGTTGAAAATTATGTTAGTTTGTGATGTTATCAATAATTGGGCTCGCACGCCGTTAATTAAGTTTTTCGCCCATTATTTTATTATCAGAAACGCTTTTCCGGTATTATTGTGTTACAATGTATACTTTTTTACCGTATTTGAACATGGGGTAATATATAAAAAATTGTCCTGTCTTCCTTAAAACTGTTAAATTGTACCGTAATCACATCTACTAAACCAGCGAGTTCTCTGGTACCAGCGAGTTGTTTTTTTTACTTAACACCACAGAAATAGTATCACTGCTTACTGCAACGGTACACTGTTATAATATCGCAGATCACAACTTACATGTATGTATTATTTATGTGCTTTACACACACCGTGTGATCTGCGTCACTGACATTGCCAGTATTTTTTAGAATTAGCCGACATTAATTTTATCAAAAATCTTCCAAAAGCTGGCTTTATCTTTTGAAGTGCATTTGAACCAATTTATTTATTTTTATTTATTTTATTTATTTTATTTATTATTTATATCCACAATGATCATTACAGCATTGTACATAAAAGTATTTAATAATATATTTATTATTATGTGCACAAGATGCCAAGCCGCAAATGACCCGTGTGGTGCTCAAGAAGTAATTACTTGTTCAGAGCACCCCAAATGAATGTGGATTGAGTGTAAAAGAAAAGAGCAGTAAAGGAGTAGAAGGAAAGGTTAATAGAGAATAGAAAGAAGGAGAAAGATGTGGTGGTATCTGTATGAGTAACATGAACTATAGAAATGTAAAAATTGACATAGCCAGCAACACAATGGATTCCGACAGGGACAGCAGTGTAATTAATCAAATTGATTTATTCTGTATAATTAGAAAAGATTTCACTTTTGAAATTTCTTTTGAAGCTATTTATAGATAAAGAATTTTTTATGTATTCGTTGATGTTATTCCAAAGTCTAGGGCCAGTGTTAGTGATGAAGTGCCTTGCCGCGTCAGTCCTGCAATACTTAAAACGAAATTCGTTAAATCTTGTTGAGTAATGTCTTATGTTAATAGATAATGGGTTTAAAAAGAAAGCGGGGAGAAGTTTATGTTTGGTTTTGTAGATGTACACAGCGGTATTAGCGGTAGATGTATAGCAGATGTACACAGACAATTTGCACAGACTGTCTCATTTTGAAAAAAAAAATTCACACCCTTAATCTCAAAAAGCAGATTTTGTCGCACATTTAATTTGCGATTAATTTAAAGTACTACAACAATAATTTAATATGTGCTGCCACCTACATTTAAAATTATTTATTATTGAACTGAGTCAAGTTTAATCCAGGTTGTGGCCTTGGTCAGTGCTGCTCAGTCACCTGTACCTGCTGGACTTCCCATATATGGTAGTGTTGATTGCTAGTGTGTTTTACTAGCCAATCAGGTAAGCTTAGTAGGTGCGTGTGACTTGGGTAGCTCTGCCAAGGTCAGCTGGTTTGTTTCCGCTTGAATGGTCACCATGTGTGTTCTCTCCTGTAAATAATAGTGTAATATGTAAATAGTATTTCACAGTTCAACACAATTTCATATTCTTTGTTTCAACCACCAGAGTGAACCAGCCTACAACAGTCTACACTAACATCGGTGTAATATACTTCTCCACAAATTCAATACTTCTAAGCTATCTCCTATAAAGTTCTTCTAAAGATGTTATCCATTCCAGGAGCAAACTTCTGTAACTCCTGTAATAAATAAAATCTGTTTTTTGAAACTAAATGGGTGGTCAAATTTTTGTTCATGTGGTAAAGATAACTAATCTCAGGCGAGACATATATGTTATGTCTTGTTTCGAGTTCCACTAGTTTAGGTAGCCAGGTTTTGTGACTCGGTTTTAGCTGAAAATTGGAATTCTTTGATAAAGTTGATGTCTACGAGAACAGAGAAGACGATTCTCGTTGTACTCGTAAAGCTTTACTATTGCAACCTAAGACCAATTGTTGAAAACACGAATAAAATTTATTTTATTTTTTGTGAATGTTTTTATCTAATGTTTGTTCTCGAAAAGCATTACTAGTGTTTGATGTCCGTTGCCGCGTCACCTGTATGTATTAGTAAATCAAAGCGATAAATAAATGAACTAAAACATCACGATGTACTTATTTACATTATCGCTTCATAACATATAATCTGTAAATGAAAATATATAAGCGTTACAACATTTTACAATTCAATATTTAATGATGAAATGATTATCCCGACACCTGCAGTGTCTTTATTAAGTTTAGAGACAACTTTGCCTCTTAGCGTGGGGAAGACCTGCTCCGTCAACTGTTACGGTCGTCAGGTCTTTCCCAACTTGTTATTTCCAGCCTAGGACTTTGTACCAGGCCTCATTAAAGTTGCGACAAGACAGGTTTCCCATATACGTACTTGCAAAATAAAACTACACTGTAATTATGTACTTTAAGTACTTTGTACAGTTATTTATACAGAGCAAATATTAATTTGCTTACTTCTGAAATGAGTTTCCGACATCAATGTATTACCCCCCAGTAGGCTGAAAGAACTCAAAGCGCACACATGAACGGAGGAACGAGAGATTTAGTTAGCTCGTGCTGAATGTCTGTCAACGCATAAGTCACGTAAATAACCTCACAGCTGCAGCTAGTGACCCTTGAATGTGCTGAACTGAAGTGAACCAGGTGAAGAAGCCACCATCACTGGCTTCACGGCTAAATGAGGCAATGTATGCTGCGCTCAAACTGTCAAAAATAAAACTGATGTTGCAATTGTGCGTGATCACTCGAAACTCGTTACCAATTTGTTAACAAGTTACACATGTCTGTTGCCCCTGAAACTGATGACTCTTGAAGTTCTACTGCTGGAATTACACAAATGCTGGTACTCGTCAACGCCCCAACAGGAAACAAGAGTTTGGCCATTTGGTCGTACAAATCACAGGATGTCCTCCTAGCGCTTGAACCAATGGGTCAATATATTTTATTGGTATACACAACTTGAGTTTCTGAATCATTTCTTAAGCAAAGTGCTAACAATTTAATTTTATTCTTATTATTTTGAGTAAGTAAGCAATTTATTGGCATTATAGTATGGCACATACAATGTAATTTATGTGCTTTTACGTACATACAATAACTTATGGAAATAACAAGGAGATTAACACAAATAATTCAATCAGTTGTACAGTGACATAGAGAATTAGACCTGCGCTCTCTTTGCTACCCTAGTTTCATACAAATATGCCAAAGATTGCTGTTCGATTCCTAGAATTTTTTAGGCGGATTTAACAACTTGATCTAGAGCGTTACGATCTCCATGCGTAGTAGCGCCATACCAAACAGTGAGGGTTGCTGTTAAGACGCTCTCAGTTACTGCACGATAAAAACTTTCCATCACAGCAGGGACAATGTTAAATTATTTAAGTTAGTGCGAAAGCACCAGAAAGGAAATTAGTTGATAAAATGAGTTTATTTATTAAAATTACAATGTTACGCACTCCGTATAGTAAGGTAAAAAAGGCGGGGTACACAAAATACCGCCCCACCCATCAGATGACTACGAATACTTGACTAATATTAATCACAACTTAGTAATGAGAACCATAATGAAGTATTCTTTGCAGTACTATTTCAAAAACATACTAAACACATAGTAAAGGTTTTCCAAAAATTATGTTGTACATTGCATACAAAAATTCCACAATTCAGAAAAACACTGCAGTGGGTAAAATTTAGCTAAATCTAAAGTTAAATAAAGTGCGCAGTTTTTTTTTTGTTTACAAATATTCCTATGCTTACTTTAATAGTGGGTGGGGAGAGGGTGTGTTTTCACGTCCAGCCAATGTGGGCAAGTGGGTGGTTTATGGTCAACCAGAAACAATGAAGGCTGAACTGACACGCGTGCTCACGAATAGTCAAGACAGGAACTCGTTTACTGCTATTATAGTAATAAATTGCCGTTTTTAACATTAGACTTATTGAAAGGCTTATGTAATTGGAAAAAAATTAATAATTCAAAATGTTTTGCCACGTGGTAAAACGGCACTATATATATTCCCAGTGTGCACTATACAATAGACACATTATTGATCTTATTGGCAATGTAAAGTAATTTATACTTTTGCTTAGGCAGCGAAGAGTGCGCTACGAATGCTCTGATTATTTTTTCAAACTTTGCGTATTGTTATCTAAATTTGTTTGCAAACTGTTAAAGTAGTTTAAATTACAAGTTTGTACAGCGTTACTGCGAATGCAAGTCCTGTACGCAACAAGACAGTACGTAAATGAAATTACAAGTTTATACAGCATTGCTGCTAACGCAAGCCCTGTATGCAATAAGACTGTACATGAGTGATAAAAAAGTATAAGAGAAGGATATTTAAGCTTTGTGTACAATGAATGTTTTCTTGTTCTTTAGTCACGGTTTTTAGTGAAGAGTTGCCAGCTAAATTTTCTGCATAGTGGCACAGCCTTGACCTCTCCAGCCTTTCCCTTTATTCAGAATGTTTTGTTGACAAAAGCAAATGAATTTTCAGTGTAGTGATAAAAACTAGGTATACAGTATGTGTGCATTTTTTCGTTCACTATAGATTAGAAAGCGTAACTATGTACATCTCTTACAGAGCAAACAATTTGAAAGATAAAAAGTTATTTATGGGACATCTCTCGGTGGTTTTTTGTGGCGGATGTTTTTAAATTTTCTCTTGTGTGAATATTTGGAAAAGAATAATAAGGCTGGTTAGAATGCAACTTTGTTGCAATCTCGTAAATTTAAAGAAATTTCTTCGATACATTTTTAACCAGATAAAAGAAAATGTCGTTGATTTTAGCGTTGATATCAACGCAAACTTAAAGTTCTAAACCTGTCTTTACTTTACAGCGATTTTTGTTATACTTGGACAATAATTTATTGACATTAACTTATCATTATTCAGGGTAGCTTATTTTTTCTGATTATACTGACATATGAACACAGAGGGATCACGTGGGTTGTAGTAACAGGTACCATCATAGCAAAGGTTCGGATTACAAGGATTCGGAATACTACAATCATCTCCTAACCACTCCGAAGTGCAAAAGCAATAATACCGGGCCATTGAATCATCGTCAAAACAACTTCCGCCATTGAGACACGGATTGGCGTCACATGGGCGCCCAGACGTCTCACAAAATTCTCCAATCCATCCAGGATCACATGTGCAAACTGGTTTCCTACAATCGTTAGCATCAGGGGAGCACTGTCCATTCACACAGGGATCTTCAGTGCAAGGATCAATTATATGACAGAATTCTCCAACATACCCTTCATGGCACAAGCATTCAAACTCTGTGGCCTTGTCCTGACTTGGTTGACAATGCCCATTGTTGCACGGATTAGGAGTGCAAGGATTTTTTATCTCACAGTTTGATCCCAGCCATTCATCTGGACAATAGCATGTGTAGATCAGATTGTCCCCGTCACATGTACCGCCATTCAAGCACGGGTCTGAGTCACATTGGTGTTTGTAAATTTCTGTAAAAATGGACAGAAATGTTAGACATTTCCGTTAAATGTTTACTGTATCTACTAGACAAACAGAAAATTTTATGATTTTTGTAAGTTTCTGCACTTATAGAGCGTAATAAGTGCTTGAGAAAATTGTAACCATGTTGTAAAATAAGTAACTGACCTTTTAACTTGTGTGTAAAGTTAGAAAATGAAAGTAAAGGCACATATAAACGTGAATATTGGTCGACTAGGCTACCATCGCATTTGTTAAGCTTAAATAACTTTAGCCAATTCATAATGTGAACAGTAGAAAAGTAGAACAGTTCTGTAGAAAACTCAACTTACTTTTTGCCTTTGAGATTTAAAGCTACTTTTAAGTACTGTTACTCACTAAAGTGAAAAAATAATCTTGCTTCAAAACTACCTTGGTCTGCTTCTGATGTTTAGTGTGAATATGAAACTAGGAATTGTTGTGGAGATCGCTGGCATCTATTAGAATTACATAGAACATTGTAGAATGTTCTGTTAGAATAATCGTCTTACCGTGTAGAATGTTCTGGAACAAAACTTCTAGAAACTTCTCTGGCACGCTATATATGACGAAGCAGGCCGCTGAGACAGGAGCACACAGATTCACACGGACGCCACTTACACATTCTCTTCTATACTTACATTTTCAGATACATTCAAACGTTTTCCAGACTTTCACGTTAAGTGTAATCATTTCATGTTCCTTCACACTTTTATGTTGTAGAATTCTCGCTTAATAAACTAGTTTAATTTGACGAAGTGTTTTCTGGTTTTCTCTACGAGCCTTCCGAGAGAAACAAAACACAATAGGAATGTAGGAAAATAATATGTTAAATTAATCATTGATATGTCACTTACTGGTCTGCGTTTTTCTTATACATACCACAGTATTCGCCTTCATAGCCGTCATCACACGTGCATTTCGGCTTTGATAGATCATTGCTATCTGGTTCACAATCTCCATTTTCACAAGGATCAATCGGTTTACAAGGGTTGGTATACTGACAAAAGTCTCCAATAAATCCATCGAGGCATCCACACTTAACAGTCGTATCATTAATTTTAGTGCACAAGCCTCCATTTTGGCAAGGGTTTGGCAAGCAAGGATCAGTATCAATTTCACAAAAGTCTCCTCCATATCCTTCTACACAGTTACAATCAGGAATTGATGGATCTGTTGCATTTGGCACGCATGTTCCACTATTCAGGCAAGGTGCAGAGCTGCAAGGATTTGCGATGTCACAGTCATTACCAACCCATTCTGACTTACACGTACACGTGTAGGAATCTCCCTGCTCCCAGCACGTCCCTCCATTCAAACATGGATTTGGAAAACAACTGAGACTATCATTGCAGAAGACTCCTTTCCAGCCATCATGGCAAACACATTGAGCTATCGCTGGATTTTGTGGCTGTGAGTGACAGTTTCCGTTAACGCAGGGGTTGTTCATATCAGCACATGGGTCAACCACTGTACAATTGTCACCCTTGTATCCATCTTGACAAAGGCAACGGTAAGGCTGAAGGACTTCCGAGCAAGTGCCGCCGTTTTGACAAGGATTTGGACTACAATGATCAGCTACATCACAATTGATTCCTTTCCAACCATCTTCACAAAAGCAAAAGTATCCGTTAGGTGGAGGGCCAGGGATACAAGTGCCTCCGTTCTTGCAAGGATCAGATGTACAATCTCCATTTGCATCATTAACAGCACACAAGAAGAAGCACGCTGTTAATATTGCTCTCATGGGTTTCATTGCTGTGTTCGTATTGTTAAAAATTCTTGATAAATCTCAAGAACAAGCAGAATAAGACAGAGAAGCGCTTACAAACAGCAGCTAGAACTAGGTGTGGCAGTTTTATATTTATCATGCCACTTTTAGGGTCTTTTATGTGTACGGTTACAATATAATTTATAATCTGTTTGCTGACACTATTTAAGTTCAGATTGTATAACCTTTCATCTCGCACACTTTAGTAGATGATATGTAAAATTGAAGTGGCAATCGAATTGATTTTTCATTCCATTTGCTTATTTAATTAATAATAATTTTTTACAGTTTCGTTGTGCGCCTGCGCAATTGCTGCAGGTCAAAGGTTAAGTGTACCACAGCAACGCGTCTTAACTACAACTGTCACGGGACACGTGGGTAAAGTCAAGATCTTTGCCGCATCAGTTCAGGAAATTCAGTTTATTTACGTGGACTTTACTTAGTTAAGCATTAGTCTGTGGGTGATTTGCTAGCAGGATCTTACCTAGAAACAAGAAAAAGTGAACTAGATAAGGTACTAGCTAGTTACTAAAACTGCTACTATTACAACAGCATGGGCTGCGAGGCATTGTCAAGTGTACACAAATGCGTTGTCTGGTACACTTAACCTTTGTCCTTTTACGATCATCATCAATTGCTGGAACTGTGAAAAGGTTTATTTTAATATTATTTTGCAGTGGTTTTAAAATCTTATGTATGACAGTTATTCTAACAACGCATATTTTTGAGCAATTAATGAAATTCATGCGTAAGATCCGTCTTATCTTAGTAAATTACACACGAAGTGTTAATCAGTTAACTACAAATTTATTTGGAAAGGCAACAGTACAACATAAAGCTAATAGTAGCTGTACTACGCAAATAAGCAAGTATGTCTACGTGTGGAGGTAACTATACATGTCCCGTTAATAAGCATAGCACACTTAATTACTTTTTATAAGTATAATTTACCAAAAATCGTAACTAGATTCATTAACTATAAATATTGATATAACTAAATTTCAAGCAGATGTTTAAAACTGATCCCAATGGTTTAGCAGTGCCAAGGGCTATTACTTGCTGAATTAACAATATTCATGCAGTAATGTGTGCATTGTTTTTCTTTATGGACGAATATACTTCATTTGCCTAGCTGAGTGTGTTATTCTGGAACTGTTCGTTAACAAATTTCATAGAATTTTACAGCTAGATTTTATTCCGTTCATTTAGATTCAGAGAAAAGGCGTTTGTTGCAACTACCACTATGACAACGTTTGCTATGACAGCTATGACTACCACTATGACAAAGTTTGCTTATTTTTTCTGATTATATTGGCATATGAACATAGAGGGATCACTTGGGTTGTAGTAGCAAATTCCATCATAACAGGGGTTTGGATTACAAGGATTCGGAATACTACAATCATCTCCTAACCACTCCGAAGTGCAAAAGCAATAATACCGGGTCATCGAATCATCGTCAAAACAACTTCCGCCATTGAGACACGGATTGGCGTCACATGGGCGTCCAGACGTGGGCGTGTCACAAAACTCTCCTGTCCATCCAGGCTCACAGGTGCAAACTGGTTTCCCAGGATCGTTAGCATCAGGGGAGCACTGTCCATTCACACAGGGATCTTCAGTGCAAGGATCAATTATATGACAGAATTCTCCAACATACCCTTCATGGCACAAGCATTCAAACTCTGTGGGCTTGTCCTGACTTGGTTGACAATCCCCATTGTTGCACGGATTAGGAATGCAAGGATTTCTTATCTCACAGTTTGATCCCAACCATTCATCTGGACAATAGCACGTGTAGATTAGATTGTCCCCGTCACATGTACCGCCATTCAAGCACGGGTTTGAGTCACATTGGTGTTTGTAAATTTCTGAAAAAAAGTAATTTATATTATAATGAAAGTAATATCAATAAAAACCACCAACAATATGAGACCAAGCACAACAAGCATTGCGTTATATTGCATTATACTGTATTGTTTTGTATTGTATTGTATTGTATTGTATTGTATTGTATTGTATTGTATTGTATTGTATTGTATTGTATTGTATTGTATTGTATTGTATTGTATTGTACTGTACTGTACTGTACTGTACTGTACTGTACTGTACTGTACTGTACTGTACTGTACTGTACTGTACTGTACTGTACTGTACTGTGTACTGTACTGTACTGTACTGTACTGTACTGTACTGTACTGTACTGTACTGTACTGTACTGTACTGTACTGTACTGTACTGTACTGTACTGTACTGTACTGTACTGTACTGTACTGTACTGTACTGTACTGTACTGTACTGTACTGTACTGTACTGTACTGTACTGTACTGTACTGTACTGTACTGTACTGTACTGTACTGTACTGTACTGTACTGTACTGTACTGTACTGTACTGTACTGTACTGTACTGTACTGTACTGCACTGCACTGCACTGCACTGCACTGCACTGCACTGCACTGCACTGCACTGCACTGCACTGCACTGCACTGCACTGCACTGCACTGCACTGCACTGCACTGCACTGCATTGCATTGCATTGTATTGCATTGTATTGTATTGTATTATACTGTACTGTACTGTATAAGACAATACAATCATACTAATATCTAGTTTTTTAATTCCTGTGGTTTAAGGTTTAAGGATAATATCAATACCGACCACAAAATGCTTAATTTTCGAACTTTTTAGCAAAAATTGGTGGAGAGCTGCTGAAATGCTTTTATCTTATCCTTTTAAATTTATGTGCAAATTTATGCACGAATTGGTATTTTTAAGAAGAGGTTAGTTTTTGTGACCATCCTGTATAATTTTCTTGAAGCGTGAAGTATGTAAATGAGAAACACCAATTACAAGTACTAGCTCTAATAGGTACCTGCTACCAATTAGACACCTTAAGTATAGGAGGGATTCAGCAGTTCCAAATTGGGACACTAGTCAGCGCCACTATTTTATTGTCTTTTATTCATTTTATTGATTTACATCATTTATTTTATTTTAATTTTTGAAATTTCTTCATGTGCCGCTTGCGAAAATGATAAAATAATTATTAAGCATCATAGCAGATGTAAAGGATGCAGTGGAAATAGACTGATGAGGGATTTTCCAATAAGAAATGGTCAAGATCAGGCATTGACAAATTGCTAAGGAAACCTGATGTCACTGGGTTACGGGGAAAAGAAAAGAATTTAGAAATCTTATAAAAGAAAAAAAATTGAAAAAATATTTGATAAGTGTATGAAGACAATACAGTCATACTAATATCTGTTTTTTATTTTTATGGGCCTTAAAGATAATATCGATCATAAAATGCTTAACTTCCCGATTTTTTTAACAAAAATTGGTGGGGAAGTGGTAATATGCTTCCATGTTATCCTTTTAAATTTATTTACAAATTTATACGAATTGGTATTTTTAAGAAGGGCTTGGTTTTTTTTCTGTGACCACCCTGTATAGTCTTCTTGACGGTTGAGGTATGTAATGAGAAACGCTAATGACAAGTACTGTAACAGGTACCAACTAGATGCCTTAAGACTAGGGTTATGTTTAAGGTCCAAGGGCAGTTCCAAATTTAGACGATAGTCAGTGCCACTGAATTAATAGTAAATAATGTCCTATCATCCTTGGACCCCAAACATAGCAACGATGTTGACCGTCCTAGTCATGTTTAGGGTTTAGAGTTGATACGATCAATGTCCTATCATCCTTGGACCCCAAACATAGCAACGATGATGACCATCATTGTTACATTTGGGGTTTAGGGTTGATACGATCAATGTCCTGTCATCCTTGGACCCTAAACAAAGCAACGACGATGACCATCATTGTTATGTTTATGGTGTAGGCTTGATAAGACATAATTCTGTTGGTACGTCACATCGTCAATTTGGCTCCCAGTTTGATCCTAGGGGGTCTAGCAGGCACCGGTAATATTTAAAATGTCTGCCAGCATCAATTGCAAGCTTCAGGGATCATAAGCTACAATATAAAATTAAGTCCTTAGAATTATCTTCAATCTACATTATTTTGGAAAGTCATTTAGGAGTACCTAGAGACTAGGCACCCTGGCAGACATCCACACCTGAACATTACATTACAATATCTCACATTTAAAGTCATTAGAAGAAAGGCGAATTCAAAATGACCAACGTATGTGTCATAAAAAAGTAGATTTGAGCGCTAAAAAGTTTTTTACTAAAGCTTCATCTGATCGTACGCGGAGTAACCATTCGTTAAAATTATTTGTACAAAGAACAAATAAAAGTCTGGACAGTTTTTTCAAACCGGATATTCCACATATAGAATTCACTTCCAAATTCTGTGAATGGTTCTCCGCTTGTGACAGCAGCATATTTTAAATTATTCTTCAAAAGATTGTGTTCGTTTCAGCTTGATAATTTTCTCAAGTATAAAAGGCTCGTGTAAGCAGTTTCTCTCTTTGTGTTCTCCCCAACACTCAAAAACTTTATTTATTCTTAATGTAATATTTCATTGCGTTGTAACCCATAGTGTTTTGTTGTTATATGTTTGTACACTACTATAAATTTGAAATGCGTGTTAATAAATTAAATTAATTAAATTAAATTAAACTATATTGACCAGGCTTCTTATATCATTAAATCTAGGTATGTCGCTTGATCGATCCGAAGGGTCCTGGCTTAAGCTTTATACTATAGACAGACATCCTGTTCCACTGATCTGTCTATCAGCCTGCTTCTTTCTCTGTCTAACTGTTCGTCCGTCTGTCTGTTTTTATATTTGTCCTAGTTTTGCTAATGTTATTTTGGTGATGATCCCATATAAATAAGCTATCTTGCTTAAAATAAATAAAACTTTAAAAAATAAGTAAATAATTATATGATTATTATTTGAATGATTTACGGGATTATAAGAAGGTAGTACACGGGGCTTGTCAGACCAAGTTGGTTTATGTCGTCAAGAAATGATTCACACATTTTGTGTCAAAATGTTGACGTAACTAGACATCAACTGTCGCGCTGACTTTTGCGACGACAGTAAAAAACAAAAACGAGAACTTTTCCTTCTGCCATAACGCTAACTTTATTCTTTTTTCGAAAGCGTAATATACATTTTTTCTGTTCCATATCAACTCAACAACTAACTTCCTATTTTAACTAGGTTAACTCCTCGAACCAGTTCCTACAGCTATATACGTAAATTAATTCACATTGGCTTCTTTACGGCGGTGAATCGTGAAGCCCAAACTTCACGACATCAAGCTCGGGAAAAATTTATGAGACAATTGAAAAGTGTAAGCGATGCGTTAGTCTATCAATCTTACAGAATCTTTACGTTCAATAATCTGTAATTCTAGTTCAAAACTCACCACAATACTGTCCTTCGTAGCCCTGATCACATGTACATTCAGGCAAAGTCATGTTGTCCGGATGTAGTGAACAATCACCATTTTCGCAGGGGTCTGGGTTACACGGATCATCTATTTCGCAAAAAAATCCAATGTATCCATCAAAACATTTGCACTCTGTCGCAGTGCTATTAATTTCTGTGCAAATTCCGTTTTCGCAAGGATTGGGTGTACAGGGATCCGTCCTGGTCTCACAGAACTCTCCTTCAAAACCGGCTGTGCAGTCGCATTCTGCAAGTTCTGGATTTTGCTGGTTTGGCTTGCATGTTCCTCCATTCAAACAAGGTGCAGAGTTGCAAGGGTTTACAATGCTGCAGTCATCTCCAACCCATTCTGGTTTGCAAGTACACGTGTAGGAGCGATCCACCTCCCAACACGTCCCCCCATTCATGCACGGATTTGGCATACAAGGGAGGCTATTGTCGCAGTGTTCTCCATCCCACCCCTCATGACAAATACACTGAGCTATTTCAGGATCTTGTGCATGTGGGTAGCAGTCACCATTAACACAGGGATTGTTTACATCAGCGCATGGATCAACAACTTCACAGTTTTCTCCTTTAAATCCTTCTTCACAATGACACTGGTACTGACCAGGTATGGTAGGATGTGCCACACACGTTCCTCCGTTTTCACAAGGTTGTGGGTGACAAGGATTCTCTTCTTCACAATTGTCACCCATCCATCCTGGTTCACAGAAGCAAATGTATCCATTCGGTGGTGGACCCGGAATACAAGTGCCACCATTCTCGCATGTTTCAGGTGTACAGTCTGCTCTGATTACCACAATGAGACATAATGTAAGAAAAGCTATCAATGAGGCTTTAATGTCTGCTGCCATTTTGTTCCAAGCTCCTGTAAGATTGTGTTAATTCGACAGATCTTGAGGAATGGCGAAAGAAAATAAATTTTAGCTGATTAGCATTGATGACGATGTTGTCTTTATGGTGGCTTTTCTATCGAATCTTAGGCACAGTAACACAGGACTCGCATTTGTTTTATTTAAACAGATAACTGCTAGGTCTATTTGATTTTGTTTTTCGGTGAGATAAAATCCATGTTAGATAAATGGGCCAATTACACATCATTCATTGCCGCCCAGTGATACACAAACACAAAAAGATAGGCATTAAGATTTCGGAAATCTTTAGTCTAATCGACTTCTAATAAGTCAGACTGCGTTGTCATGACTAAGCAAATAGCATGTAATCACAAAACACAAGGTGAGTTTTTATGACAAATGGTTAGAGCAAAAGTCTGTCAATCAAGAAGATGTGCTGTTGGCCTTACGCAGTACTGCAACAAAACTAAGACCGGAATCAAGTTTTCAATGTCAGGTTATCCTCGAATTGGATGGTTGTGACGAGACCGGAACCTGCAGAGATCAGCCATTGAACTGGCAGTGGTGTCTTAAATATGTGCACATCTTTCAACGAGGTAAACAACCAGAATCAGCATGGCTAATGAAATTTCTCAAAGCGAGAAAAAAAGCGATTCATACAGCCATTCATTGATCATCTCCACTCTTAACTTCGGTTATCAAGAATGGCGCCTAATGATTCGTATCATTGACATCATCACCGCTGTCTCTGTTACCAATCAGTTCCACCTGCACTCGCTTTTGTTAACACTTCGATACTATTGTGTAAATAAATCACATAAACGCAGGAAAATAATACTAAATTAGAAAGTCGGAAAAATTCTGCATCTGCACTAAAACGCGATACCAAGACTGTCTGCTTTTCGGGCAGTTAAGCTTAATATTAACAGAGGTACTTTGACTTTTCAGACTCAGAAATGTTTTCTATAAGCGAAAGAAGTCTATTAACAGAGAATCATCTCTGAGCTGTGTCAAGACTGTCATTTTGACACAATGCATCAAAACCAATTTTTTAACGGAACGTCTGACAAAAAAGGCCCACAATAACAGGAATAAAGCAGCAGTAGCAACAGCAGCAGCAGCAGAATCATAAATAATAATAATAATAATAATAATAATAATAATAATAATAATAATAATAATAATAATAATAATAATAATAATAATAATAATAATAATAATAATAATAATAATAATAAATCTTTATTAAAGAAATAAACATATATACAAAAGGGTGCCTCTTTTTGCAGGCTCAGATCAACAATTTACATTTTTATATAACAAATCTTTTAAATATTTCCAGTTTCACACTATGTACAACGAATAACATATTATACTTAAATTAGATTTAATTTCAAATGATTCACAAGTATTATACACACAAATTAACTTTACACACCTACATAATTTATTTTTGTATACTCCATAGCAACAGCAACAACAACAACAACAACAACAACAGCAGCAGCAGCAGCAACAACAACGACAACGACAGCAACAGCGACACAGCAGGCGCAATTAATAACAATAAGATCAGTAGGAGCAGTATAGCAACAGTGGCAGCAGCAACAGCAGCAACAACAACAACGACAACGACAGCAACAGCGACACAGCAGGCGCAATTAATAACAATAAGATCAGTAGGAGCAGTATAGCAACAGTGGCAGCAGCAAGCCAGCAACAATTCTAGCAGCAACAATGGTGGCTGGAGCAGTTGTATAAACAACAATAGCAGCAGTGACAGAAGCAAAAGGAGCAAAAGCAACAGCAACAGCAGCATGTAGACAACATAAACAACAGCACAAGATCTTACGTCATTGGCGCCTACTTATGAGCAAATTTCGTTGTCGGATATTTGATTCATGTCAAGTTGTCGCATTAGAAGTTATTTCTTATTATCTAGAGACGCTTGCATTTGCATTTTATGGTATAGCGTAAAATGTTATTGAAGATAAACCTTTACGTAAAAATTGCATTCTTGTAAAATTCTCAATTGTGGTTAGTCAGAGTTATTGAAAAAAATGAAATTGGCGCCTTCTAAAGCGCCTATATAACAAGCAAAATGTAGGGTATAAAGAAAATTTCAAACCAGAATGGATCTGTAAAATTTAACAGTAAAGAGAACCTGTTAAATTATGGTAAAAGTATTAGATTATGATAGATAATTATGTTGATGAATGCTGGTATGCAGCCAGTTAAGGAGTGGTGTCACGTGAGTAAGTGATTCAGAATTGAGGTGTCGGGGCTCCGCGCACGATATATAAGCCGTGCGATGCGCCCAGCTCAATGAATTGAGATTAGACTGAGTCTGGGAGCCGGAGCAGAGCAGTTAGATCAGGGGCTTAGCATTACTATCTGTTATATTTATTGTGTTTGATGTTCAATAAACGTGTCGTTTTATAATCAGACTCTTCATAGTTTTGCCATTCCTAAAACACCAATAATCAGCTATACACAAGCAATATAACGAACTATTTTTACTTTAACAAACAAGAAAGAGGGGAGTGTGGTCATACAGAAGCGTCAGCTCAGATGCATTGGACATGTCACTATGGTCAGCACAGGAGTCTCCACACACTACAGCACAATTACCCGAGAAGAAGCCAAGAGGAGGACAGTTGATCACATAATGTCTGCAGAAAGGCTTAGGAAACACCCACCTGTTAAATAACGTAGACACCTGGCATGTGGTAGCAGACGGGGGAACATGGCACCAAGCGTGGCACCTGTTGTGACACCATGTGATCTCACAACACCAAGCCAAAATTGCTACTGTTACTGCTTCTTCTCTTTTTCCTCTTCTTCTCCTCCTTCTTGTGTGTTCTGTTGCTGTTTTGCTGTAACTAAAGAATGAACGAAACGCGTGTAATAGCGTTGTGTTTGTGCAATAATTCTTGAAAAAAGTATTTCATTTTTGAAGTCATTCTTCAAAAAATAGTATATTTCCTTTCAATATTTTCAAGAGTAGATTTTTTTGACCTACACGTTAAGATCGAGTCCGGTTTTATTTAAGCACCAAATCGAGAAACTTACTAGGTTCTCAGTGATTAATAAGCCATTTCTATTTTTGTTGTTAGTGGGATGAAAGCATTTTTGTGGCGCTCCATGCAACGTCCAGGAATCACATCAGCGCTCTGGTAGCTACAGTGCGCCTCCTAGGAGCCAAGGCAGCAGCTTTGATAACCACTACCTGGGATAAGGGCACAGCACACACGTATAGCTTGGAGACGTCACTAAGAGTGGATTTGGACTTAGCTGAAATCAGCACTTATTGCATGGGTACTTCCTCCTAGTAACATTAATCTCTAAACAGATTTAGGAAAAGTCAATGTATTTTTCATTTTTTGCATTCCAATGATTTGAGCAACAGATAATGTACTATGACTTGGCTGAGAAAATAACATTTGTTCTAGTTTTTTTCAACATCTATGTTGTGGGGCGGGTGATAATATCTGAGTGATCACAACACTGTACTGTACTACAAAGCTAAGCAAGCCTGGCTTATTCAATAAGTGGATAGGTGACTGCCGAAGGAACAGTTCTCGCTTCTATAAGCGATTTTTACCTCTGAATCTGCCCCAGTTATTCTCCACAGGGCCTATATTCCCCAGTTCAGTATCACTGTACTTAATAAAAAAGCAGGTTACGGCCACAGCCGCGGACTTCATCATAGAGACGTAACCATGAGTGAGAGACTACTACTTCATGATGCCCAAAGTCAAAAAATTCATGTTTGAGTAGCTTTATTACGTTTTATCTGTAAGAAAAATCATAACAAAATATAACAAACTAATTTGAGCCAAAAAGAAAACAAAGAAATTAATAATAAAGTGAGACTGAATAATCAAAATAAACTTACATCATGGCTCTGCTGCTCTTGACAAATAAATGGTTTAACTGAGACAAAACAACAACAACAACAACTCTCTTGGCCAAGAACAGACTGCCAAATAGCCAGGTAAACTAGCTCTGTCAGTAGAGCATGACAGAGAGAAGCCAAGTCAAGACATACATATGAATGCAGTTAAAAAGGACAGTATAAGGGGGGTTTACAGAATGAGAGAACACTGAAGTAATAAAATAACCTAAAATCCTTCACACCATGACTGATGGCTACCAGTTCGTTTCGGGTGCTCAGTATTAGCAAGAGCTTTAATAACTGTTACTTTGCAGGTCAAGACGACACTCCGCTAGAAATGGTAACAGCGCTGCTAAACTTGACACAAGTTGAGGACGATCTTGTCATCATATTAGCGCCTGGGGTGTCTTCCAAACTTCTACCCCTCACCCAAGCAGCAGGAGCGTTGGGATTGACTAGCGGAGAATATGGTTGGGTCATTCCTCCTTATCTGAAAGATCTGATGGACGGCGATCGGATTCCTTACGTGCCACAGCAGTTATTTTCTGTTGCCGTGAGCAGCGACTCATTTAGAACGGAAGACCACATCAAGGTGACCTAGTTGTCATTAGTTTTGCACCCAAACGTTCATTAATTGCACCATTAATTGCTCAATGTGTGTGAAGTGTGACTGATGTTTGCAGTTGTGCTGATCTTGAAGGATCATCATCCATTCATCTAAAAATGAGACAAAATTTTACAGGATTCAGAAACTTCACCTAGATGATGTAATGTAACATTTTTCTTGCTTATTATTATTATTACGAGTTTATTTCGTATAAAAATATACAGTTTACAAAGATAAAGTTGTTAGTAAAACAGGTAATGCGATATTAGTAAAGTAACATATCTACAGACATTCAACTTTATAATAACCACTCATTGTAGTTCCCTTGTAATTATGTTACATTATACAGTGTTGTAAGGAGCTATAATAGATATCTTAAAACATAATCTTTAAATGAGTTCTTAACCTTTAATTTTACATTTTCGTTTAGATCTTCAGTACAACCATATTTAAATCTTATTTTACTTGACTGTTATTTACATAGTAGCATAGCTTATGGCATCTGCTAAAATATCAGTGTTTTGTTTATGAATACAATTATTGTAGGTTGCAGTGGAAGGTAAAAAAATCACGATTTTATTGCAGCATCATTATCATTATAATACTTTAAACGTGCTGTGAAGGAAAGTGATTGTGATTTCAAAAAAGCATCATCAATCATCATTCTCTTTTCCTTCCTCCAAACAGTCACCGTATTAACTCCTGCTTTCACCTCAGAATTTTCGTTTTCATAGTCATATCTACCACCGCCACTATCGATGCCAACAGCGATTTTTTTCTTCGTGTGATATTTGTCATGGTCGAGAATGTTGGCATTACTACAAACTAGTCACCATTGTCGTTATTATCAGCATCATTATTATCCTCTCACATTATCATCATTAATTACTTTCTATCAGTTCTCATAAGTAGTATTAATTTTTTCAAACTAAATTTGACCAAAAAAGAAAGGAATGTGTAATGATTCCGTATTCGTTCTGTCGCCTTCTTCATCAACATCATCACCTCTATCATTATCGTCATCATTATCATCGTCGCCATCATCGTCATAAATAGATACCATTTACTGCATACGAAACTATCATTTTCCTCATTATTGTCATCGTCACCACCACTACCATAAACATCACTACCATCTCCATCATCATCATCATCGTCGTCGTCGTCGTCGTCATCATCATCATCATCATCGTCGTCGTCGTCGTCATCATCATCTTCTTCTTCTTCTTCCTCTTCTTCTTCATCGTCTTCATCATCATCATCTTCGTCGTCGTCGTCGTCATCATCATCATGATCATCGTCACCTTCTTCTTCTTCTTCTTCTTCATCTTCATCACCATCGTAGTCGTCGTCATCATCATCATCATGATCATCGTCACCTTCTTCTTCTTCTTCTTCTTCATCATCTTCATCACCATCGTAATCGTCATCATCATCATCATTATCGTCGTCGTCGTCGTCGTCGTCGTCGTCGTCGTCGTCGTCATCATCTTCATCCTCCTCTTCTTCTTCATCATCATCATCACCATCATCATCATCATCATCATCAACGATTTACTATTGCAATTACCATTATCTTCATTATTGTCATCGTCATCAATACAGTCCTCATCATCATTATCATCACCGTCGTGATCATTGTCGTCACCACGGCATTTGCTAATTTTAAGCATTTCACTGACGTTGCAGAGAGCTTTAGAAACGTATATACGAGCGCTCAGTCACTGGTTTGATGATGGAAATGACCTTGATTTGCCAAGATTAGTATCATGTTGGCGAACCGGATCAGAATGGAGTCAAAGTCGAGATTTTGATAAGTGTTTTTTTACGATTTTGAAAGTCGATCACATTGTTATCTTATAAAATCCTCGTTCTGTCTCTATGCACGAATAATGAAGCCGATTTTAACCCTTTCAATCCCAAATTATTTTTTTAATAAGAAAAAATTTTTTGGTTTGGTACTTTTGTTCAGTATGTCCATCTTGTTTACACATAATAATTATTTTTTTCTACCTGTGGCCGTGTGCTAAATATAGCCTGTATCCCACGGGATACATTGGGATTCAATTCTTGCTAAAGATGATAAAAAGCAAATGCTGATAATTTTTTAAAGTATTTAAGACATTTAGTATGTGTGCTATGCTGATCTGTACAAAGTCGTCTCTAAAGTACTGTACCTTGCGCAGTTTTTTATGCTATGTAGATTTTTTAGTTTGCCATTTTATCACTATTTTTAGTCTATTGTTATTGGCTTAAATCAAAATAACTATTAACAGATCAAATAACTCTCAGTTTTAAAATTTTATTAATTTTAAAGGCAGAGAATATTCTCGTATCCCATGGGATACAACGGGTATGAAAGGGTTAAAGTTTAACTGTAGTAAAAAGTTTCTGGCACAGTGCCAATTTATTGTGCTCGTGAATGAACTTAATGAGTGATGAAGTCAACGCTTTATATTCTTCCTCCAATTTTTCTATTTTGCTTTTATATAAATGAGTAAAAGCATTCCGTTTGGTTGATTTTTGAAAGAAGAAATGTTAAACCTTTTATCATCATTAATTTGTAATTATTCAAACAAAAACTAATAACAAAATTCTCCTGATGAAATTCCCGTAGTGGTTTCATCGGTTTTGATGGATAATTAATTTCTTTGTTTACCATAAGTGCTTGATTCATCACACGGCTGATTTGACTAACAAGCAATAATTGTAGTAACTGACGCTGCTTCTTGTTTGAGTTAACGAAAATATTGAAGCTGGATAACAATTTTACGATTATAGCCTACTAACTGATTTGCATTCATGTGTAATGTTTCCCAAATAGAGAACAGAAAACAATCAAATTTAAACTATAAAACGATTTATATTACTGCGCAAAATTAACATCATTCCATTTGTTTTACAATTAGGTATCTGAATACTTATAAGCCACCAGTGCAATTGGACATACTCAAGAAGAATGGTGTAAACAGTAGCAGATGGGAGAAGGTTTGTTTTAGAATAAATCAATCTTACAACTAAGCAGTTAGATAAATTACAAATACCGGCAGTGCAGTAAAATCATGAATGATTGTCGTATGTAAATCGACCGAAGTCAGAGTTCTGTTAAGAACGAGTTGAGTGCGCTCTGAACCCGAAAATATGAAATGAAGCCAGTCAAGTTGAATTTGTAACACATCAGAGACCAGGGTGTAGTCAACTACCAACCGGATTCTCATAAATACTTCCCAGCCATGAAGCCCATTGACGCTAATTCCTAGTTCACAAATGGACATGTGAAGATAATTTCCTACAGACCCCCTAACCTCCCACGGATCTTGTTGGTTTCACATACTCAGAAACATAGCCCAGCTGTTTAAACGTAGCGAGGGTAGTGTTGACAAAATATTTGATTTACTGGCGGTTTACATGAAAGAGGTCTTCTGCTGAAGCAAGACGTACATTATAGCTTTGACATTTAAGTAATGTCATGTTAACTCAATTCTGAAAAAATCTGTTTGCATCCCACTCCAATCCGTCGCATATCAGTTCTTTTTCCAGAAAACCGTTAAATATCTAAGAGAAAATCAGTACTGGGTTACCATTTCCATTAAATTCGTGTTAAAGAAAGGACGACAACGTAAGTCTACCCTACTTGTGTCTCTGGCGCTATAGACATCGCTAATTATAGGAGGAAAGTGAAAGAGTTATGTGATTAATGCAGGTTTGTAGAACTAATGAGGTTTAAGATCTCATCTGAGCAAACAGGAGGTCTGAGTTGTTGATTGTCTGAGTTAAAGGAAGACAGGATGATTTTTCATGCACTACCCTTTCAAGTCCGACAAAAAGTATACATTTTAACACAGTTGATACTGCAAAACCATTTATGATAAAAAATAATAGATCAAAAATTTAGTTAACGGCAGACGATCCAATTATTGATGACATCACAAATTAACATAATTTTCAGCAGCAAAAATATCCCAGGAGCGTGCTTGTGAAAGCGAGAATTGAAGCACAGTGCTACTGTAAGATATTCAGTGTGTTGTACAAAAACTAGGATGTAAAAATTCAAATTTCTAATTTACCACTGTGCTCACGCATGAGCTGTCGAATGTGTGTAGTTTGTCACAAACTAACACATCTGAACTGACAGGTACAGCACCTGTTTTTTGTGCAATGCATTTCCGAAATGCAGGCGCTAGTGCCCGTCTAACTAGCGAATGGTGAAATGAATGTAACAGTGGAGAACTAATGGCGCGAACGCGATATTATGTTTGTGTGGTAATAATTCTTTCACATTCTTTTTGAAAAAAATAGTATGTTTCCTTTCAATGTTTTAAAGAATAGATTGTTTGACCTTCAGTTTAAGATTGGATCCTGGTCTGCTTTAAGTGAACTCGTCTTAATCTTAACCTTTTAGTTCAACTGTGTTTAGTTAATGCTGCTCAATTTTTACTCTGGTTTAAGTAGTACCACAGAAATTTTTCTACGAATTTTCAAAAACTAACAACGGAAATTCTCACTTTTTCCTTATTGTGGGACTTTTATTCCATTTCCAATGGTAATCTAATTAATTACTCGTTTCCGCAGTTTCATAGTGCGGTGTCTGTGCTAAAACAACTTTGGCTTATCCATTTCTACGAACAATATTTTTGCTTCTTTGCAGTGGTTGGTTACTTCACTGTGTTTGGTCTTTACTGGGAAATACTCAATATGCATAGTCACAAAACAAAATGGCAGCACTTTTCGAGCCGTAAGCGTTTGAGTAACACAACCCATGCATTACCAATGCCACACGTAGTTGTTTAAAGCACAAGAAACCCCTTCATAAACATAAAGCTTAAAAAATTCGTTTTGAAATTTTATATCGCTTACATACTGCCTTTTTGCGTGCAGGACTTCAATCGGCAGTCAAGCTGTATAAAACATGTAAATTCAAACTCCCGCGATGACCGTTGGACGCAGCCATTTTCACGACAGGTCATTTGAAACAAGTTTAGATAACATTTTGTAAAGTTTGAAAAAATAATCAAAGCATGCGTAGCGCACAAGTCACTAAGTAAATAAAATTTAAAATTACTGTATCTTGTCAATAAGATTAAAAATACGTTTTTGGTTACTGAGTGGTGCACCCTGGAGGGTGAGTCAGCGACTTTTTATCAAATGGTGAAAACATTTTAAATAATTAATAATTTTCTTTTCTAGTTACATAAGTCGTTCTAGTAAGTAAGCGAAAATGCACAGAAAGTCTTTTCAGGCATAATTTAACATTGCTTTCTCTTCCCTTCATTTACGTTTGGTGCATCACGCGTCATGTAATGGCGACTTCGGAACAGTATTGTGGGAGATTTAAAATGAAAAAACTAAAATTCCTTTCAGTGCGAGTAAGATATACGTATAAAATTGCTATAAAGTAATATAATTTTTAAAGGCGATTTTTCTGAAACTTACTTCAGGTACCTCTTTTCTTCTCCTTTAACGGTTTTACAAGATTTAATGCCAGTTCATTGATGTCTGAGTTTCGTCCAATATTGTCACAGGTTTAAACGGCAAAAGTTTAATCAATGTGCAGAATTACAGCGTTACTTTACGTGTCAAATACAACTTCCAACTTGGGACTATCATTACTATACAGGATCTCCCACAAGTCACACTGCTGTTAAAGCAAACAAGGACCCGATATTAAATTGTAGGTCAAAGCAATCTTTAAAGTATTAAAAGGAAACATTTTTCAAAAATGACTTACGTGAAAGAATTATTACTACACAAACGCAATTTCACGTTCGTGGCACTAGTTCTTCGCTGTTATATGCATTTCGCCATTCGCTAGTTACACGGGCACTAGCGCCTACTCTCAGTTCAGATGTGTTAGTTTGTGACGAACTACACACGTTCGGCAGCTCATGCGTGAGCGCAGCGGTAAATTTGAAATTTGACTTCAATTTTCGCTTTGTCAAACACGTGCAACACGCTCGTGGAATACTTTGCTGTTGAAAATCATGTTAGTTTGTGATGTCATCAATAGTTGGGCTCGCGCGCCGTTAATCAAGTTTTTAGTCTATTATTTAATTATCAGAAACGCTTTTGCAGTATTAATTGTATTAAAATGTATACTTTTATCGGACTTGAGAAATGAGGTAGTATATAAAAAATCACCTTGTCTTCTTTTAAGCTTGGACGTTTGTGTGTGCCTCATAATGTGTTGAGTACAAATAACGCAGACGATTAACTTTCTTTTATTTTGATAAAGCAATCAGGGGGTTATTTATTTTTATGGGCAGCTAAGCAAAGTAAACGCGTTAGCCCCTGCCCAAGAGTGTAATGGTCTTGAAGCAATTGCAACCTGCGTCTAAACGATTTAGGTAATTTTGGCCTGCGTAGAGAGTTTTTCTTAACTTACTGCATTATAAATATGTATCTTACGACACAACATGATTAAATTATCTATTATTTTGATACTTATTCAGGATTCAAAGTGTCTGTAAAAACGAAGCTGCCCTCGTCAGATAATTTATAAACAGATTATTCTCTTCTCAAAAATGAAATTGCAAAATCTTACAGCTGATGTGTGAAACGTGAGGGAAAATTTCTATTTTCGTTCTAATCCACCCGTCCTCACGAAGGATTTCATGGGGGTTTGACAAACGATATATCACACGGGTTTTCAAGGTCCTAAGCAAGGAAAATCAGATACCAGCTGGCTTGAAGCAAGGGTTAGTTACAAAATAATAAACAGAAGGGATTGGAAAAAGTTGGATTGGCAGACGTAAAACTTTTTAGTTAACGAAATAAAGCTTATTGTTGTTGTTGTTGCCAGTTTAATTTTTATCACTATTTTCGCTGCTTAATTTATGTCAAGCACTGGTTTAACGTTAGGTAACTTTAGTGGTGAATAGCGTAGTGCGAAGGGCAAAAGAACCTCGTTAAATGTTAATAATAATCTTTACTTAAAGTCAGTTTTTCAATTAATAATTAGCAAGGATTCAAAAGTTTTCGCCGACTGTAAATAGCTATTCTAGACTGTAAAACAGAGATTATTATTACCCCACTTTTACCCTAATGACAGTCGCCAGGCAGGGCAACAGCAGGTACACGTATACCATTTTTAAACCCCAGACAGAAAGCGGATGCGTTAGCCACTAGACTATATCGTCTGAAGTGATTATAAATACTAGTAGTCGTGATCTTCCCATCCCCTCTCGACGCAGTCTATTTTCCTCTCTGCGTATCATTCCGACAGAAATTCCTAGTCTAATATACATTTTTGTAAAAAAGCGTAATTTTTGTATTTTACGTAAAAGTTTAGCAAAAGTTTGTTCTGCTGTCATTTTTCAACGCTGACTAATACAACGTCAGTGACTTTTGAACTAACGCTATCAAACACTTTAAATTTAAGATTGTAGTTAAAGTTGCAGTCAAAATAAACAGATCCAGAAGTCAGACAGATGATTCGTAAATATGCGTCACAGGGAAAATGCTTGTGTGAGAGAAATATATTGTTATTTAAAATATGTTGCCCACAGAAAATAGACGTATTTCTATTCGTTACTATTCAACAGCGAATTAGAGTTCATGACTGTTAATTATTAATTACAGATCCGACGTTACCAAAACAATTAACAATTAGTCAGAGATCATCATAGCAGACTTAATTACTACATAAAACCTAGAAAAAGGGCTAATGTTTACTTAACTTCGTGTTTAGGGTGTCGTGTAACTTAGCAGATCGATAATTTTGGGAGAAACAGGGACGTTTCTCTAAATGCCGATTGTATTATTGTGAAAACCTGAAGTGTTCTGAATCTTTCATAATCTTTGCATGTTTTAATGTTGGAGCTGAATGTCTAGGGACTGTCATGTTTCGTGTTACGAGCAACTAATGCACAGAATTCTGCTGCAGCACGGTAGCACCACAAATCAAACTCAGGATGATTCTTGGAAAAAAAATCGTTATTATTCAATAATGAATTTCAAGAACTAAACAAAGTTTCCGGTGCACTCATTATACAAAAAACCCCTGGTAAACTAGAACAAAGTTAGCCCTGTTGCTTTACGTGTCTGCGATGATAGTTTTGCTAATTGGATTTCGTTAATGACAATGTAAATAATTTTGCACGTGTTTCTAAACGGTTGATCATTACTTCTGTTAAAGTTTACTGAGAAAACAAAATTAATCCAACTCAATTCTCATGTTTGAATTTTGCAGCCAGTCGGACTGATAATATTAGTTACGCTAATTGAATTTCGTTTTCCTAGATGCAGTTTTGTTATTATTACAAGCTAATGGTTATCCATGCACTCACGTGACATCTCTTGCTTGATCAAAGAGCAAGGCTGTCATAAAAGAGATTGATACGTTTATTGTGTTACATGACAGAAATGCATGATCCGACAGGCAGAACACAGCTCACATTATTTTAGTTTTGGCAAAATTCAACTTTCGAAACAAATTCCCGGTACCCAGAGGCGTACCAAGGTGGGGCGACAAGGGGCAATCGCCCACGGGCGTAAGGGTGAGAGGCGCAAAATTCTTCTGGAGTTCAATGGACTATTAATTATTAATTACAGATCCGACGTTACCAAAACAATTAACAATTAGTCAGATATCATCATAGCTGAATTAATTACTACATACGGCCTAGAGAAAAGGCTAATATTGTTACTTAACTTCGTGTGTAGGGTGTCGTGTGGCTTAACAGATCGTATATTTTGGGAGAAACAGTGGCGTTTCTCTAAATGCCGATTGTATTATTGTGAAAACCTGAAGTGTTCTGTATCTTTCATAATCTTTGCATGTTTTCATGCTGGAGTTGAATGTTTAGGGACTGTTGTGTTACGCGCTACTAATGTATGGAAAAGAGTTATTCTGCTGCAGTACCGCAAATCAAACTCAGGGTGATTCTTAGAAAAAATTCGTTTATCTTTATCCCATCCTGTCGAAAAAGGAAATTCGGCTCAGGGACGCAAAACGCCTATAATTTATGTCTTCACCCAGGAAACAAAGATCACAACGTTAAAAGGGTAGGGCGCCGGACGTATTCAGGGGAACGTCCACAAATATTGCCGGTACCCTGGGCGCCACAAGCATTGCCGGTACCTACTAACTTATGGGTAAAGGAAATTTGGTTTTTCTTAGCAAATTTAACGCAGTCCAGACCTATGATTGGATTCTTTAACCATTAAATTTCAAAAACCAACCTGCCTGAAAGTGCTTCGTCACGACTGGTTAAGTTTGGTTTCAAAAATTTAATGACTGAATTATATCTTTAATTGATTGTATTGAAATTTTAATGCAAACTAATTAATTAACAGTCCCATTATGTAATATTAAAATGTTTAACCCGTTCAATATTTTACTGCAACGCTTACGGCAATATTAACGAGAAGGGTAGTAATCGGTCTTGCATAGCTCCTTATGACATCTGAAATAACTGCTGGCTATTGAATTGCTAGTGTATTTGATTTTCCGTCGCAGTTTCCGCTTTTATGAGTTCTTCTGGATTACGGGTAGTAATTACAAATGCCACTGCTATTGTCAAAAATTCTTAATGTTCTGGATTTATCTAGTTTTTACGGGAAGTAGCTGCAAATGCTCTAGCTATTGTCAAAAAATCGTAAAGTTCTGGATTCATCTAATCTTTACGGGTAGTAGTTACAAATGCGCTGGCTATTGTCAAAATTCGCAATGTTCTGGATTCCATCTCATCTTTACGGGCAGTAGTCACTAAAGCCACAGCTATTGTCAAAAATTCGTAATGTTCTGGATTCCATCTAATCTTTACGGGTAGTAGTTACAAATGCGCTGGCTATTGTCAAAATTCGCAATGTTCTGGATTCCATCTAATCTTTACGGGTAGTAGTTACTAAAGTCACAGCTATTGTCAAAAATTCGTAATGTTCTGGATTCCATCTAATCTTTACGGGTAGTAGTTACAAATGCGCTGGCTATTGTCAAAATTCGCAATGTTCTGGATTCCATCTAATCTTTACGGGTAGTAGTTACATATGCGCTGGCTATTGTCAAAATTCGCAATGTTCTGGATTCCATCTAATCTTTACGGGTAGTAGTCACTAAAGCCACAGCTATTGTCAAAAATTCGTAATGTTCTGGATTCCATCTAATCTTTACGGGTAGTAGTTACAAATGCGCTGGCTATTGTCAAAATTCGCAATGTTCTGGATTCCATCTAATCTTTACGGGTAGTAGTTACTAAAGCCACAGCTATTGTCAAAAATTCGTAATGTTCTGGATTCCATCTAATCTTTACGGGTAGTAGTTACAAATGCGCTGGCTATTGTCAAAATTCGCAATGTTCTGGATTCCATCTAATCTTTACGGGTAGTAGTTACTAAAGCCACAGCTATTGTCAAAATTCGCAATGTTCTGGATTCCATCTAATCTTTACGGGTAGTAGTTACAAATGCGCTGGCTATTGTCAAAATTCGCAATGTTCTGGATTCCATCTAATCTTTACAGGTAGTAGTTACTAAAGCCACAGCTATTGTCAAAAATTCGTAATGTTCTGGATTCATCTAATCAATACGGGTAGTAGTTACAAATGCGCTAGTTATTGTAAAAAATTCGTAATGTTCTGGATTCCATCTAATCTTTACCGGTAGTAGTTACAAATGCACTAGCTATTGTCAAAAATTTGTAATGTTCTGGATTCATCTAATCATTACGGGTAGTAGTTACTAAAGCCACAACAATTGTCACGAATTAGTAATGTTCTGGATTCCATCTAATCATTACGGGTAGTAGTTACTAAAGCCACAGCTATTGTCACGAATTCGTAATGTTCTGGATTCCATCTAATCATTACGGGTAGTAGTTACTAAAGCCACAGCTATTGTCACGAATTCGTAATGTTCTGGATTCATCTAATCATTACGGGTAGTAGTTACTAAAGTCACAGCTATTGTCACGAATTCGTAATGTTCTGGATTCCATCTAATCTTTACGGGTAGTAGTTACAAATACTCTAGCTATTGTCAAAAATTCGTAATGTTGTTTGCTATTTTCACCAGCAGGTAATAGAGTTTCAAACATGGGATCCGATTTAACAACGAAAGTTAAGAAGAAAGATCTCAGAATTAACTGCGATTTATCGAGATTGTTTAAGAACTTCCACTGAAAAATTCGCGGATGAATATCGCTTGAAAATTTTCTTACAACCCTCTTCGGTTTTTGCGCAAGATCGTTCTTACGAATATTCTTGCGAACGCATTGGTAAATCTATCCCCGGGTGGATTACAACATTGCGTACGTCTACCGCTACGCTTAACCGTTGTTACTGTACATATCAATAGCTACGGCCGTAAATTGAAAATACGTAAATATGATTTTAATTTATGTTTACATTGTACGTAACATTTTTAGGAACAAACAATATCAATAGTAAAATAAACATTTTACAAATTCCTTGAATATGTTCAGCACGACGGATATATACGACTGAGGTCCGCCATAAGAGAAAATTCAGTCTGAAACATCTAAGCTGCTTGAAATAATATGACTCATGTTAGTTTAATAACTTCTTTGGAACTAAAACCCACAAAAGGCAAGCCTTGACTGAAGCAACAACTACACCGTATTCGTCAATGTCTAATTTCATCTAATGAGCTGCCAAACAAACTGTAAACTCATGCAGAGACACGACTTAAAGCCTACTCCTGCCTAGAGTGCCCGGCGGCTTGTTTGGGATTGCATGTTGTAAATTCGTGTGTTGTAATGGGTGTGATACTCTTTCTTGTTTCTTTATCAAGGTGGATGCGTGGACAGAACCCACCTCATCACGTCGCTCCTCTGATGATGACATTCGCCACAAAGAGTTTCGGAAGCAGAAGAACAGACACCTGAGCATCGTCACGCTGGAAGAGAATCCATTTGTGTTGATATTTGAACCTGATGTGGACATTTATGGCAACTGCATTGCCGGTGTAAACTGCTTTGTGTGGCCCGAAGAAAAGTGAGTTTCGCTTATTAATCACTTTTTAAATAAGATTTTTAATATTATTCGACTCACTAATGTTCAACGCTAGTAATAGTAGTAGTAGTAGTAGTAGTAGTAGTTGTTGTTGTTGTTGTAGTAGTAGTAGTAGTAGTAGCAGTAGTAGTAGTAGTAGTAGTAGCAGCAGCAGCAGCAGCAGTAGTAGTAGTAGTAGTAGTAGTAACAGCAGGAGGAGGAGCAGCAGCAGCAATAGTAACAGCAGCAATAGTAACAGCAGCAGCAGCAGCAGCAGTAACAGCAGCAGTAGTAGCAGCAGCAGCAGCAGCAGCAGTAGTAGTAGTAGCAGCAGCAGTAGTAGTAGTAGCAGCAGCAGCAGTAGTAGTAGCAGCAGCAGGAGGAGCAGCAGCAGCAATAGTAGTAGTAGCAGCAGTAGTAGTAGTAGCAGCAGGAGGAGGAGGAGCAGCAGCAGCAGCAATAGTAGTAGTAGCAGCAGGAGGAGCAGCAGCAGCAGCAATAGTAGCAGTAGCAGCAGGAGGAGGAGCAGCAGCAGCAATAGTAGTAGTAGCAGCAGGAGGAGGAGCAGCAGCAGCAATAGTAACAGCAGCAGCAGTAGTAGTAGTAGCAGCAGGAGGAGGAGCAGCAGCAGCAATAGTAACAGCAGCAGCAGCAGCAGCAGCAGCAGCAGCAGTAGCAGCAATAGTAGTAGTAGCAGCAGGAGGAGGAGCAGCAGCAGCAATAGTAACAGCAGCAGCAGTAGTAGTAGTAGCAGCAGGAGGAGGAGCAGCAGCAGCAATAGTAACAGTAGCAGCAGCAGCAGCAGCAGCAGTAGTAGCAGCAGGAGGAGAGCAAACCAACACACACACGCAGGAGGAGGAGCAACAGCAGCAATAGTAACAACACGCAGCAGCAGACGCAGCACTAAACAGCAGCAGCAGCAGCAGCAGTAACACACTGTTTATCACGAAAACAAACCAAGTAATTGCACACTTTTTTATCAAAAGTCACATTTTGTAAACCCACTGAAGTTTGACCCTCCACAGACCCCACCCACTTAACCAAGCTCCACGAGTGTTTCAGCAATCTGTCACTAAGAACCAAGGAGAATATAGTTTCCAAAACTTATTAACAAAAATTATTTTTGACCTTGAATCACCCACCCAAAGGTATCAAGTACCCATTAAAAGTTGCCTCCCGTCCGGACCTAAAGCCTGAAAACTTTCGTATTTCAACTTTTTACAATTTTCGAGTTACAAGCAAAAAAAGCTGTAACAGAAACATGCGAGGAACTCGTCCAAAAGCAAAGCTATTTTAATGTACACTGAAATAGCAATTACAGACTCGTTTAGCAGTGTATTTTATTAATTTTAGAAACGACAGTTCTTCGGGTAGATGGTTTGAAATGTGTTGTTCTGGGTTCAGCATTGACTTACTAGAAGATGTAAGCAAACAGATGGATTTCACCTACACCTTGTATCGCGTAAAAGACGGAAAATGGGGGCAGGTAGGCAGAATTTTTTTACAATAGATTAAATCTCAATTAATTTTAGTTTTACGTTTTTCTTGTAAAACGCGAGGAATATTGTTATAAACAAGGAATATTGTTATATATATATACTGTTACGCATTGTTAAATGTAAGTTGTACATTCGTATTTCGGTTTACTGGACAAAAGTGGGGAAACACTAAGCTAATACAGTAGGCGCCGTGTATTAAACGCACGGTAATGTAGAATCAATCACCTAATTGTCTCAGAAACGTCCAGTACTGGCCGCTCCTATGCAAAATTATATAAAAACTGTAATTCGTAATGTTCTGGATTCCTCTAATCTTTACGGGTAGTAGTTACAAATGCTCTAGCTATTGTTAAAAATTCGTAATGTTCTGGATTCCTCTAATCTTTACGCGTAGTAGTTACAAATGCTCTAGCTATTGTGAAAAATTCGTAATGTTGTTTGCTATTTTCACCAGCAGGTAATATAGTTTCAAAGATGTCAGCATTTGACTCAACTCTGCATAGTTTAGTTTTACTATTTTTAAGTCGTCTTACTTCGCTTTTGTGCACTCTCGTCTTACACGCTGCTTGGTTACACTGACGTAATGATGTAAACAAAAAGTGACGGCCCGCCAACTAGTGGTCAGCTCGCGAAACAATAGACAGTAGCATGCGGTGCTTTTTAACGGTCCAGATTTTGTCCATAAAAGCGAGGTTCGGCAAACGGAGACATGAGTGTACTTGAAGGTACTTTTCTTATCTTACATCTTTGTTGCAGAACGTTGGTGGAAAGTGGATTGGTGTGGTTGGCGACATTTACTACGAGAAAGCGGATATGGCCGTGGCTTCCCTGAAAATAACCAAGACAAGGCAGACGGTTGTAGAATTCTCTGTTCCTATTCTGGAGACCGGTATTGCTGTTCTAATTGCTAGGAAACCGGGCGTTGTGTCACCTGGAGCTTTTTTGGGTAAGATGGAGTGTATTGAAAACTGTATGACAAAACACAACTTTATGTCTGACTATCAGAAGAGGTTCACTTTGTGTTACCACAGTTTACTGCATAGCCATTCTGTCCAGTGGTTCATTTCTCTGAAACATCTTTGCGTTGGACAATCATTGTATATTATTCTACTTAAAGCTAATTAAGAAGTATTCCATGTATAGTAGGAAGGTAAACGTCTGTATCTTAATTGTAATGGATAACTTTAAAGCCAAGCGAATCACTGCTGTTACTGCCTCATTAACTACGTAAGCCTAATTATCTCAATTATTGTCCCTGTATATTGAATTATTCTATCTATTGTATGTATGTATGTAAATGAGTATTTCTAGTTGTTTCTAGTTTTAGTTTTGTGCACAATAGTTTTGTTGCCTTTAGCAGTGTTTTAATAATTATTAATTAATTTTAACACTGAGGATTGTGAATTTATTGTAATCCATTTTATGATAAATAAAATTATATATATATATTAATAAATAATATTTATATTAATATATATTTATTTTAATATATATTATTTATTTATTATATATATTTATATATATTTATTTTAATAGATATTATTTATTTATTTATTTATATATATATATATATTTATATATTATATATCTATATTATTTATTTATTATTAATTTTAATATACATATTTAAATTAATACATATATTTATATATATATATATATTAATTTATATATTTCTATATATTTTTTTTTACATTTTTGTAAAAAACCTGTCTGGCACGTAAGACGTTATAACAATTACAACAATTTCTAACCTATTTTAGAGAGCATTTACGTAGTACGAAACTGTGCACAGATAAAATTTATAGAGAAATTAGTTCTAACATTTATGATTGTAGCTCAATATGACATGTAACACATTCATTATTGTATTTCAACATGTCGTCTAACATTGTACAATTGTTGTAAACAATAGCATCATGATGTTTTAATCATTCGTTCTTTGCTTTTATTTATTTCTAAACTTCAGTGAAGATACTAATAATATTCTTTTCGTGAACTTTCTTTAGATCTATACAAAAAAACTCTCAGTCTAATAGCATTAAAACTCAAATTAAGAACAAACAAAAAAACTAGAACTTTTACAAGTTCGTGGCATCGTACCGAAGAGCACTGTGCCGTTTTACAAGTTCGCGATATTATTGGCTGTATTCCCTTGAAAAGGTCAAAGGTTAAGTGTACCAGACAACGCATTAGTTCACACTTGGCAACGCCTCGCAGCCCACGCTGTTGTAATAGTAACAGCTTTAACAGCTAGCTAGAACCTTACCTAGTTCGTTTTTTCTAGTTCCCAAGCAAGTCCTGCTAGTTAATCACACTATGCACAGGCTAGTGCATAATTAAATAAAGTCCACGTAAAACGACTGAAGTTACTGAACTGATGCAGCGGATGGCTTTGCTTTACACACATGTCACGTGACGGTTGTGGTTATAGCGCGTTGCTGTGGTACACTTAACCTTTCACCTACTGCAACTCACTGCGGATGATTTTTGGGCCATTGATCTTTCTTCAGTTAGCTTGTAGAGGAAGAACATCGTTGTTAATCAAAAGTTGAGGTACTGAACTAACAATGTGTTCTAAAGACATCCCTGAATTATTTTACTGAGGATCCTATAGGTTGACATACCAATGACCGAAAGATTAATTGATTTTTGTCAAAAATCAATAATAAGCCTTTTCACAGTTTCGTTCTGCGCACGCGCAGTTGCTGCAGATCAAATGTTAAGTGTACCACAGCAACGGTATACCTAATAACTACAACCATCACGTGACATGTGTGTAAAGTAAAGCCGTCTGCCGCATCAGTTCAGTAACTTCAGTAGTTTTACGTGGACTTTACTTAATTAAGCAATAGTCTGTCAATAGAGTGATTTACTAGCAGGATCTTGGTTGGAAACAAGAAAAAATGAACTAGGTAAGGTTCTAGCTAGCTGTTAAAGCTGTTACTATTACAACAGCGTGGGCTGCGAGGCGTTGCCAAGTGCGCACAAATGCGTTGTCTGGTACACTTAACCTTTGGCCTTTTCACGTTCATCGTCAATCGCTGGAACTGTGAAAAGACTTATTGATGGAAAGATAGACAGAAGGAATATGCCTAGTATATTATTTGCAGTCTTTGACCGCGTTCATGCATGTGCTCCCTGAATCACTAAACTGAGGCAAACTACATGTAATTGTTTTCATTACTCTGCTGTAATAAGTAACGTTTTTTTTCACGTTGTTTCAGAGCCATATCACTGGATGTGTTGGCTGATCATTTTAATCGTAGTCGTCCAAATTGGAGCCTGCTGTACATTTGTCTTCGAATGGATGAGCCCTTTCGGATACAATATGAATAAAAGGAATATAGGAAGTATGACTAACATTCATTTCACATATATTTGATACATTTATTGGTCAATATAAGTACAAATTGTTACAGTAATTTACAAATTTACATAAATAGGACAAAAACGAATACAGGCAGTATGGCTAACATTCATTTCATATATATTTGATACATTTATTTGGTAAATATAAGTAGAAATTGTTACAGTAATTTACATAACACACACGCTCGCAAAACTACAATTAAAGCATTTATGACAAAACGAAATAGTTACACATTTACAAACATAGGACAAAAACGAATATAGGCAGTATGACTAACATTCATTTCATATATATTTGATACATTTACTGGGTAAATATAAGTAGAAATTGTTACAGTAATTTACATAACACACACGCTCGCAAAACTACAATTAAAGCTTTTATGACAAAACGAAATAGTTACAAATTTACAAACATAGGACCATATCACATATTGATGTATAAAACCCATATAAAAATAATATACACTGAGAATTTAGATTATTGGTGCAGCATCCCTTTAGATATTAACAATTAAAATTCATGACCTATTCGTACAGCAATTTTTTACATAGTTACACACTGAATTCAAAATATCCACATCATTGGTCCCAATTGGAAAAATCAGTTTATCTTCATTAGGCAGGACATAAAGAATGAATTTCTGCGAACATATTTTATCTACTATGTTCATATATATTACAGACAAGCCTCATGTGTAACTCATCTTCCACTTCCTTATTATTACATTGTTTACAAATTCTTTCATACGGTAACTTGTACTGTTTATGATGCCTGCTTGTTTCAATGGCTAGGCTATGGGCAATTATTCGTTGTTTACAAAAGTTTGTTTACCAGTGTACAATCGCTGATGAAGAGTATGATACCTGTAATTATTTTTCAAATATCACGTTACTAATAAGTTATTTGGATTGAAGTTCATTCAAGTATCATCTTTTTTACAATTATGCATACACATCACCATTCATTAATTCATAATTTGTATGGCCACATAAACTTTGTTTAGCACGTCAATTAACAGTTGGCGTCTGCTGCAGTTACTGTCCAAATTATTGTCGATGCCCCATGCCCTTTCAACTCTCTTCACACACACACACACGCACGCACGCACGCACGCACACACACACACACACACACACACACAGATCTAAAGGAAAGAACAAGTCATGTTGGGTTTATTTTGCTGTTCTCACTTAAACTTGGAAAAATATAACAAATATATTTGCAAAGAACTGCCGATAATGGATAAATTTAAAATGTACTACCTCTGAATTGAAATTTTCATGCGTGGTGGCTGCCGCCATTCACTTGAAAATCATGACGCAACTGGGAGACTTCGTCAGTTTTCGTAAGCGCATCGTGACTTTCCGTAAGCGCGCGCTGTTTAAACTAATTCAAATTTCTGCAGCTTACTTAATGTTCATGTAAAAATATTACAATTATGATTTTTATGGTAAAAAGTTATTATACTTTTGATGAAAATTGACAGTGCGCTACTTTTCTTCAAGATTAAAGACGTCATTGGAAGAAGGATGGGCAGTGAAAATGGGAACACCCAAGCATGAAATGACCGCGACTTTAAAGTGATTTTGCTAATTACACGAGGCCCTTGTTGCATTTTTATTACTAAATCCTTCTAATATTTTTCGCGAACAATGAAATAAGCCCTACCTCCTAGAAAGTTTGACTTTTCCTTTAAAGGAAACGCTGGACAGGCGTCGCCTTAACAATTTACTGTAGTAACAGTTCCCACAAAATTAAAAATCGATGATTTCTGTTTTATAACAAAAATTTACCACTGCAGGAATCAGACAACCAAGCGTGCATTAATGAAATGTGCCGTAAAAGCGAAGCCAATAAATATTAATTAGTGAATTTTTAAGCGTTGAATAAAACTGTAATTCTGCGTGCATAATAAGTAATCACATTTACACTAAAACCTACCTAGGGCGAGGAGGATTTACTTTAACAGGGGTGTAAATAATTAAATAAATAAACAATTGGTCCAATAGATTAGATTAGATTAGATTAGATTTTGATGGATTTATTTCGCAATAAACATAAACATATACATTACATTACATGTGCACGATAATCAGGTTTTGTTAATACAAAAATATGATACAATTCATGAATACTGCGCTAGAGACCTAAGAAGCTAGCTTATGGTAGGCCACTAGAATTAGTTACGAAAAAAATTACAATATATACAGATACAACATTACAATATATACAAATATAAATACGGGTGGGAAGTAATAAAATATTATTATACTATACAAGTTTTTGAAAATGAAAAACAACAAATCATGATTGAGTGATCAGTTATATGTTTCAAGTAAGTTTAATTTATATATTTTTTTAAATATGGAAAGCGAGTTGGCATTTTTAATAGCTGGAGCAATTGAATTCCATATGTAAGGGCCATTGTATTTAATAGAAAATTTTCTAACATTAGTATTGCACTGTATGTAGTGATAGTGCAGCCTATAACGTGTGCCGTAATAGATGACCATAACACAAAGTTTACGATTGTGTGAATAAATGAGAGTGGTCGCTTGTTTCACTCAGCAGGGAAGTGAGAAATCAAAGGAAGACAGGATGATTTTTCATATACTACGCCATTTTCATGTCCGATAAAAGTATACATTTTAACACAATTAATACTGCAAAAGTTTTTCTGATAATTAAATAATAGATTAAAAACTTAATTAACGGCAGGCGAGCCCAACTATTCATGACATCACAAACTAACATAGTTTGCAACGTCAAAAATATTCCACGAGCGAGTTGCATGTGTTTACGAAAGCGAAAGTTGAAGTGCTGCTGTAAGATATCCAGTGTGTTGTACTAAAACTTTTAAGATAAAAACTCGACTTTCAAATTTACGCGCTGTGCTCATGCATGAGCTGTTCAACGTATGTAGTTCATCACAAACTAACATATCTGAACTGAGAGGTACAGCACCTGCTTTTGTGCAATACGTTTCCGAAATGCAGGCATTAGTGCCCGTCTAACTCGCGAATGGCAAAATGCATGTAACAGCGAAGAACTAGTGGCGTGAACGTGAAATTGTGTTTGTGTGGTAATAATCTTTCACGTAAGTCATTTTTGAAAAAATAGTATGTTTCCTTTCAATATTTTAAAGAGTAGATTGTTTTGACTTTCAGTTTAAGATTGGGTCCGGGTTTTGCTTTAAATGCTGCTCTGGACGTTACCTAATACACCACAGTAAAGCACCAAATGGGTAAATTTAATATTATGTAATGTACGGAAATGAATGTTAGAACTAAATCAGTAATAGATCCTTTTAGTAGCAAATAAGGTTAAAACAAGACATAACTGATACAAACAAACTTAAAAATGATGATATTTTTATTACAAATCAACATTGAGTTACTTTTAAACATTAGATTCCTCTATATTTTCATGGATGTGCATGTTATGATGAATTATTCTATAGGCTACAGTCTAGGACCTCTCAAGCTTAGGATACCCTCAAGTTTTGGTAACATATGGAAAAAAATCTGTTTTCTCACTACGGTTTTTTTTTAAATATGTGCTAATTTTGTTTGCAATAAATAGTAAAATAGTATCCAGGGCCTATTTCAGCCTAAGCTAGGCCTGGGGAAGTTGAGCATGTGAGGCCTCCTCGGGGGGGGGAGGGCGAAGCGCGGGGGGGGGGGCGGTCTCCACCATGGTTGGAGCCCAGAAAATTTTTGAACTGCTAGAACGCCGGAGAAGCATTTTCGAAGAGAAAATATGGAGTTATACAGTATGTTCTCATAAAGCAAAAAAAAAATAATATTACCTCGGCGCGAGGCCCGCCTGGAGGGTGAGGCCCCGGGGAAGTATCCCCACTTCCCCCCTGAAATAGGCCCTGGGTATTTCTTAAAGAACATTTTTATTGACAAACAAAAGATAGCTATTTCAGTTTGTTTAAAGAATTTGCAACAAGTTTATTTCAAGCCACCTAAATGTCGCTAAAAAGTGTCACGAGTAAAAATGTTCAATACGGATGTGGGCAAGTTAGAGGGTGGCTTCGTGTACGAGGCTCCCGTAATTTCTTTAGTCCAAGGGTCCCAAAAGGTCATAATCCCCCCCCTGCTTTTTGTGAATGTTTTCGTTATGCTTAATAAAATTTAAAAATTTTACAGAAACAAAAATCACACTGTGTGAAATGATTTGGAAATTCTGGGCGTTACTGATGAACAATGCTGTTCCCAGCGCATCACCGAAGGGAGTGACCAGCCGCATTGTTGTCAATATTTGGGCTCTTTTCACGCTGGTCTTCATTGCTTCATACACAGCTAACCTAGCGGCATTCATGATACAGGAGATAGAAACCCAGGAAATCCAAGGAGTTGATGATCCCATTGTAAGAAAATAATTAAAATTATGAAAATTTTAGATGATCATAATCCTAAAATGTTAATCACAGTCATACTCAACATACTGTATCGCCATTCTTTAATGTAACGACGTCACTATGATATCATCATTTTAGATGATTAGTTAATGATCGGACCGACTCTAGGTACCTTGAAATCCTATGCAAAGGTATTGCTACGGAGGCACCTGTGTCGGGTCAGGTATAGCGCCCTCTACACGCCCTGCTTCCACGTTAGCAGTGACTCACCCCTTCCTTGTAGGTCCAGACGTCTTGTTCGGGTCTACACGTGGTGTGAGAAGCCAGCTGACCTGGAATGCCAGTATAAAAGCGTGTAGAGGTCGCTACAGCCTTGATTTCTGACGCGGGTGCTCCGCGGCTTAGTATCTGATTGTTGTTACTTACTTACTTATTTATTTAGTTTTTTTGGCTTCTTCTTTTTGGCTTGATTTATGGTTTGGTAATGGCTTCAATAGCCGAAACGATTGCCGCTCAATAAACGTGTTGATAGCTAGAAGGTGGCTCTTTCATGTATTTAATATTATTAAACTTTTTATAGAAATTTTGGTGGTATGTAGTATGGTCGTATTAAAGTATGGGCAAACTAGGCAGATGACCAGGGACTCACGATTTTAGGGGCCTATGCTGTCGCCATTTATTATAATATGCCACCATTTATAAATATTATGCTACCGTGATATCATAATGCCCCATAGTGTATTTACTATGCTCTTTGCGTAAACTCAAGCTTCTAGTAAGTAATTGTACTACAGCTTTCCAGTAGCACATAACAGCAGCATCAGCAGCAACAACAGCAGCAGTAGTAACAGCAGCAACAGCAGCAACTGCAGCAACAACAACAACAGCAGTAGTAGTAGTAGTAGCAGCAGCAGCAGCAGTAACACACTGTTTATCATGAAAAAAGCCTGGCGTATCTAAAGGAAACTTTAATTAATTTAGTATTCGCGCCTATAAAGAATATCCATTATTTGTCATTAATTTGTATGATGAAATGATTGTGTTTTATAGGCTAAAGATATATTGTTCAAAACTTGTGTTGATTAATCATAACTTTACAGCATTTCTGAATATTTAAACTTGTATTTATTGAAAGTGTTCCCATGAGTAGTGGTGAGTGGGCAGGTGGGTGGTAAAGGCTCCTGCGCTGCTTTGCCAGGGGCCTACACGACCCTGCTGTTTTTACGGTCATTCTTCGTTCTCGGTAGTAAAGTGACGTTCATGTAGATGCGGATGCTGTAGTAAAGTGGCGTTCATGTAGATGCGGATGCGTTAGTAAAGCGGCATTCATGTATATGCGGATGCGGATGCGGTAGTAAAGTGGAGTTCATGCGGATGCGGTAGTAAAGTGGCGTTCATTTATGTACGTATGCGGATGCGGTAGTAAAGTGGTTTTCATTTATGTACGTATGCGGATGCGGATGTGTTTTCCACTGCGGAACAGAATGCTTAAAAATCAATAGGAAATAGCTGCAGAAAATGAATAATGCTCCGCAAACTGCAAAAATGGGTGATTCCTGTGATTCCACTAGATCCACTTCATCCACTTCATCCAATCGATGAACAAACTCTTCTTGGTTTGCAAAATCGAATTTCATTGTATTTTGGCATCAAACTTTAATGTTTCTTATGTACTGACGACTTATTTTTTAATTCTGCTCTTCACCAATTTATTTGCGCTTCATCATAATTATTTCAACATATTTCGCCACACTTTGGTGTTTGTTTGTATCGTTGTTGCATAGATCAGCTACTGACACTTTAATCTCATCGGATATTTTTCACTTGTTTTCCTCACATTCAAATAAGTGCTCAGTTCACATTGGGCATAATATATTATCTTTGTACTTATTCTTGTAATTACATCTGACTTCTATCATGTTCAATTTTATATGCAGTAGATCTATTGTTATTTTTTGGCTACCCTGCTGAATATAGGTTTTTACATCGGGACCATTGAAAACAATATAAACCGATACCGGCATACTACATAAACGCCATTGTAGACTTGTAGTTCTTATTTAGTTCAAATTAAACATTTTGAGCAACAGTGCAGAAGTTATTGTAAAGTTACTCATCCACTCATCATCAACAACGATGACGACGACGACGACGACAACAACAACAACAGCAACAGCAACAACAACAACAAAACTGAAAGCTAGAGTTCAAGTGTTTGCAAAAATAATTATTTGCACTTCCTGACGAGGGATGTGACAGTAATGACCAACCAGCGTCTGAAACTTCTTATTACTGCTGAAAAATGCTACATCATTATATTGCAAGCTTAATGAATTAATAATGACAGCGACATAAATTCTTTAATAATTGGTGCAACATTATTATTATTAATGCATAATAATAAAAGTTGGTATGTGTAAAAGTGCATTAAAATGTTGTAGAATTGTTTCACTTTACAATTTTCTATACCGGCAGCACGTAATCATTAATCGATTACCATGGTACTTTGTTTTATTGTTTCTTCCTGAAGAGAGCTAATTCTAAATTCCACACATCAGCAGCGTCCCATATAATATAATAGTTACAGTGAAATCCCAGTGGTGTCTTTAATCTTCATATATATGTAATAACACGAAAGATTGTATTTTTTGCAGTTTCAGAATCCATTCGCACAAAAGCCACCAACACGATTCGGCACCATTCCATTTGGAGGGACGGAGGCACTACTGAAGCAAAATTATCCCAATATGTTTCCTTACATGAAACAATTCAATCAGAGTAGCGTCGCGGCGGCAAAAAAAGCCATAAAAGAAGGGTGGGTATTGGGTAATAGTGCTGTGATCCAAGTGTTAAATATTATTGAATGTTGATGCTTAATCAATGGCTAGTTCCTGAGTGGATAGGTGCACGCTCATTCATGCCAGTGTGTCCGCCTCGATTCGATACCCCTCCCTACAGACAGTATAATTCATAAACAATGGTCGTTCATCGCGTAGGAGTGGATGTTATTATTGTACAGAGTATTCCAAAAGAAAAGGTGGAATATTACAACACGAGCGCCTGTTTGTGTATCGTGACACCATAAAGACGTAAAAATAATTTTCTATTTTTACATCGTTATTCCAATTTTTGCTATTACAGAACTTGTGGTGTCATGCGTATTTGACATTGTATGGTAAAATAATGGTGAACTTACAGTCTTTGTTAGAACACTAGTTTTTTTTTAACTCCCAGTATGTGGCATCCAACTGTGATTAAGGCACCTGTAGGTCTGTCGGTTCATCTTGACTTCAGTCAGGCTCCAGTTCACTCCACATGCATGTCGTTGAGTGAACCCTGCCAAAAATTAATTATTCTGGCTTCGAGTGCAGCGCTGAGCATAAAAAAGTTTTTGGTGAACCTGAAGTTTAGACTTATTATGCAATTAAAAATTTCTGTAAGCTTATGTAAATTTGCACCCTACTGAATTAGTCGTTTTGCTAACAAACTTACAAAAGTTAAAACACCACAACTTCATTAAAACTTTTAGTTTACATAGTTAAAAAAATCTTGTCAAACGTTTCGACAGAGCTACTGCTGACATCATCAGTGGTAAACTTTTACAAACGTACAATCAGTTTATATAGGCAGAGCCTACAGTATAGAACATTATGCACTAATTATGTATTTACAAAAAGCCAAATAGGTAATGAGTAAGCAGACCAGTAGAAAAGAAATTGATACAGTAAATTGTGCACTAACTAGGTATTCACAAGAAGCCAAAAATTTGTTACGGTATCAGTTTCTTTTCTACTGGTCTGCTTGTTCATTACCTACTTGGCTTTTTGATACAGTAAATTATGCAATAATTATGTATTTACAAAAAGCAAAAAATTTGTTACTATATCAATGTCTTTTCCAGTGGTCTGCTTATTCGTTACCCATTTGGCTTTTTGTAAATACATAATTAGTGCATAATTTACTGTATCAATTTCATTTCTACTGGTCTTCTTAATCAGTACCTATTTGGCTTCTGTTAAATACATAATTAGTGCATAATGTTCTATACTGTAGGCTCTACCTATAAAAACTGGTTGTATGTTTGTAAAAATTTACCACTGATGATGTCAGCAGTAGCTCTGTCGAAACATTTGACATGATTTTTTATGTAAATTAAAATATTTAATGAAGTTGCGGTGTCTTACCTATAAATGTTTTTGAGTTCCTGTAATAAAAAATATGCTTACCAAACCTGTTACATAGAACACTGTCATATGTTTACACAAAAACTTAATTAATTCCTCTTGGCTAATAAACTACATTTTTTTATATTTCCTAGCCATTTAGACGCATTCATTTACGATGCTGTTCCGCTTGTCTATGAGGAGGGAGCAGATGAGGGGTGTGGCGTGAAAACAGCAGGGGTGTGGTCTTCCATGACGGGGTATGCATTCGTGTTTCCAAAAAACTCTTCTCTGCGCGAGGAAGTGGACACAACGCTCTTGGATTTGCAAGGCAATGGTAAGCGAACTGGAAATTAGACCAGTGATAGTTACTAGATTAAGAAAATTGGAACAAGACATACAGTAAAAATTAATGAAAGTTTCCAGTACAAAAGATAAGCAGCTTTGATCGTGTAATCATGACACACGCGCTGTTTTTGCATTAGAGCGGATGCCATTTTTGCATTTTAGCGACTCAGGGAAATTGGCTACAAAGGCTAGTTATCTTTTCATTTATTTAGTTTATCTATTCGTCGGCGGACAAAAGTTTTACGACTATGACTCGTATACTTACGATTTTTTGCAGGGTAAAAAAGTTAGCCAACAAAAATCATTAGCGTGCGATAATTAGCTCTCCGAGGATTTGTTTTCTTTTAATCTTTAGACGCCAAATTTATTGATCCAATGCAAATCTTATCCAATTATAGATTGATAAGTGCTGGATTATTTTGCCGTTGTTAGTACTTTGACAAGTCAGAAGAAACGCACATAAAAAATTTTGAGTGATGAGTAAATTTGAAGCTGAAAAGTTTCTTGCTAAAGATGCATTTTGAATTTTTAGCCGTATCAGCATCGATGCTTAGTTAGCTTGTGAGCCTATTTTTGACTTTGACTAACACTGAATTATTTTGCTTTTGCTTTTGTACTATTATTATTTTGTTAAGTTAGTCGTAAGGCTCACAAAAGATATTGGAGAAAAACTAAATTTGAAACTGAAATGTTTCTTGCCAAAAGTGCATTTTGACTTTTTTAAACTCACGAGCATCACTGATTAGTTAGCTGGTGAACCTGTTATTGCTAATTTTGATGAAAAAGTGACTGTTTATTATGAAACGTCTTGAACAGGACGCATGGAAAAACACTGGCATATGTGGTTCATCGGTGCCTGTCATGAAATCATAGCAAATGAGCAACAATACGAGACTGCAAAGCTTGATGTACCAAATCTAACAGGCGTTTTTATATTTGTGGGTTTTGGAATTGCTATCAGTATTATTTTTACGCTAGGTAGGCCATGGCATGTTCCAGCTTCGTAGATGAAACCTTTAGCATGTGCCAACCATATAGATGAAAACCATAGCTTAGCATGTGCCAACTGCGTAGGCCAAAACCATAGCACGCGCCATCCACGTGGGCCATCATACGTAACACTAGCAGAGCACCCTCGTAGATCTCGTATAACGTCTGCCCAACCACGTTGGGGGCTTCCGTTTGCTTCTGTTAACTGCACCTGTTTTATAAAATTCTATTGACAGTGAAATAAATTTTGCTATTATTAGCTCGGTTACTTTTCCTGTGTATAATTCTTCTTGTAACAGCTTGCTAATCACTAAAGTAACACCGATCTCTTAGTATTAACAGCATGTAGGCCTTTTTAATCTGCGGCATAAACTATCAAAAACTATCTTGCTAGAGCGCCATCTATGATTACGGAAAAGAACGCTGCAAAACACAATGCTAATTTCTGCTTTGACTCTGTAAATCTAGACCTAACCAGTTTAGGCCTGCAATACCAAACACAGTTTGTAGCTCTATATTTTACTTTCAACTCTTTAATATCAACTTCGGGCCCGATGAAAGAGGGGGTAAGGACGGCCAGTGCCCCGGGGCCTGGGTATCTAGGGGCCCGAGAAGATTAAGGACGCAACCAGGGTTTTATATAGCTAGAACAAAGTTTTTCTTCATAAAATTGTCTACGGATTAGCCATTTTTCTTGTCTTTTCGCTAGTTTTTTACCTCATCAGTAGTACCTTTTTGATTGGTGGAGGCTGAAAATAACGGGGAATTAGTTAATTAAGTTTAAAAATATATGCATTTTCTGGTTTTCGTTTTACTTATAGTCATCACGGCATCAATGTTTTAGGTTCTTACAGTATGCCATTAATGGTGTCATTTATGTGTTTAGATCAGGTTTAAGTAATGTTTTGTTACTTGAAGTTTGTCCCTTAATGCTTGCAGCCCTGGGCCCGCAATGGCTCTCGACGGCCCTACGTGGAAGCGTGTAGTCGCCATGGTAGTTGCCAAAATACTCCCGTGTAAACGGTTTGCAAGCGCCTACGCTACTTGCCACCTGATTGCAAGGATCTCTCGGTTTCAAACAATATGTATACTGCTTGAAAACTTGCTGTGTTGATTGTTGTATTGCAGGCATTATTGAAGAATTGCGTAGTATATGGTTTATTGGAGCTTGCCAAATGAGTAGCGAAGTTGAGCAAACCAGTGGTAAAGTAGGGGCAAAGAATGTAAGCGGTCCGTTCATTTTGCTCTTATGTGGATCCATATTAGCATTAACCGTTTTCGGAGGTAAGATACCGGGAAAAGTATAGATCCCTTTTTTTAAGCACAGGATTAACCTCCAGCCGCGAAATAGAGCAAAACACACCTGTGACACATTTACGTAGTCATCAGTCAATATAGGCCTATTCTTTCACAGCCCAGTCGTTCTTATGGCTCAGCCTAAGGCGCGCTTTCCATCTGCGCGTTCACACCGGCAAATTTCAGCACACGTTACCGCACGCATTTCTGCACGCGGGATCGTGTATTTTCATGTGTGTGACCTAGCAGAATTAGAACGTCATCAGGTCACAATGAAACTGAGTACATACTCCAGCTTCTCTGCACACATACCGAAAAAGTCGTGGTATTTCAGACTGTTTAGTTCCAGCACTGCCACCAGGTGATAGTATCCTCCAAACTCCTGTCGTTGCTTGAGTATGTCAAGAACCCAGAATCTGTGGTTCCTGCGTTCATCACTGAGTGATAGTATCCTCCAAAGTCATATCGTTGCTTGAATATGTCATGGATCCAGAACCTGTGGCTCCTGCATTCATCACTGAGTGATAGTATCCTCCAAAGTTATATCGTTGCATGAGTATGTCATGGATCCAAAACCTGTGGCTCCTGCATTTATCACTGAGTGATAGTATCCTCCAAAGTCATGTCGTTGCTTGAATATGTCATGGATCCAGAACCTGTGGCTCGTGCATTCATCACTGAGTGATAGTATCCTTCAAAGTCATGTCGTTGCTTGAGTATGTCATGGATCCAGAACCTGTGGCTCCTGCATTCATCACTGAATGATAGTATCCTCCAAAGTCATGTCGTTGCTTGAGTATGTCATGGATCCAGAACCTGTGGCTCCTGCATTCATCACTGAATGATAGTAATCTTAATTGCAAAAAACGACTCCTCTGTCTTAGCAGAAGTAACATCAAAGTTTCAAATTTGTTGCTGGGCATGATTATGGCATTCACACATTCTGAGCATGCGCGAGTGTCTTTTACCCAACTCCGTAGCAGAAAAGTCACTTGAAGAGCAACTTTTCTGCTGCGGGAAAATACCAGTTTACGGAAATGCTCACATGAAAATAGTGACACACAACTGCAGTCAACTGACTTTTCTGCGCACTGAAATGCACGCGAAATCGTACACATGGAAAACGTGCCTTACGCGTTCTGGTCAAGTTACTGCTGTGTATAGCTACGTAAGCAGTCAAATTAGTGCATTATTGGTAATTATTGACCATAGCACACTATAAAGTATTACAGCCTCATTAACAGACATCCCTGTAACCCTGATAATAATTATAACTGTTTAATTTGATATTTAACTGATTAACTATTATTACATAAGCGAGTTACGGTGTTAGTACATACATGCTATGCAGCCTTACTTGCCAGATAATTAGTTATTAGTTCTAATTTATAGTACACTAGTTATTGGAATTATTACTATTAAAACAATTCCCTTACTATGAAAGCCGTCTTATAACGTATCATGGCTAATATATTTACTAGACTCGAGTCAAGACACGAGATTGAAAGATTAAAATCTCAAAAACACTTATCAAACAGACTGATATCGTTGATTTTCAAAATTTATAAAATGTGCTTATAAAAAATTTGAAATCTGAAAGTTTAATTTATCTCAGTTAATATTTGCTTCTTACCACCATTTTTACTAGTTTTTGTAAAACCCAAATTGCTCTACATACTTTAACTGCTGCAATATATGGAAGGTTAATTGCTTTGGATATCGCTGTTAATAAGCCTTTTCACAGTTTCGCTGTGCGCACGCGCAGTCGTTGCAGGTCAAAGGTTAAGTGTACCAGTACCACAGCAACGTGTCTTAACTACAACCGTCAGGTGACATGTGGGTAAAGCAAAACAACCGTCAGGCGACATATGCCGCATCAGTTCAGTAACTTCAGTTGTTTTACATGAACTTTACTTAATTATGCATTAGGCTGTCCGTAGAGTGTTTTACTAGCAGGATCTTGCTTGCGAACATGAACTAGATAAGGTTCTAGCTAGCTGTTAAAACTGTTACTATTACAATAGCTTGGGCTGCGAGGCGTTGTGAAGTGTACACAAATGCGTTGCCTGGTACACTTAACCTTTGACCTTTTCACGATCATGATCAATCTCTGGGACTTATTACATTGAAAATTACAATGTTTGTAACTAACAAAAGCAGAGCAAAACGTGCATATTTCTTTTATATTAATCACTATTCTTTATATTTTATACTAATCACTACAGGTGAATGGTTGTACATAAAGAAAGTAGCACACTACTTCCGAAGATATTTTATGGATCCTGTAGCCTGCCAAGTGTTCAGTGGGGTAGGTTGGCAATTTGTTAACTGACTTGCATAATGTCATGAATTTATACGGCGACAGTCATGGCGAAGTATTTATTCTAATATTTTTATTACATGCAGTGGTGACGAACGGCATGGTAACAATCAGGTTACTAGTTGCTACAAACAGAAACGTACGTATGTGTAATTTGGGCATAACTACATGCATGTAGATTTAAAGCTGTTGCAAATTCACTGAAGGCCATTTTATTGAAAATACTGAATTTCCCACAAATCAAAAAATTGTATTATAGGCTCACAGCGTTTTAGTCAGTAATGAATGCAAATTTCATACACAGCGAGTTTGGCATTATAACGAGGTGCCTTAATACATACATGTCTGTGCAAATGTAGACATTTTGTTTTGCACAAAATCTAAGGCGTAAAGCGAGGCTGGCATTATAATAAAGAGATGCATTAATACATACATGTCTATTCAAATGTGAACATTCTGTTTTGCAAAAACATCTAAGGCGTAAAGCGAGGCTGGCATTATAATAAAGAGATGCATTAATACATACATACATGTCTATGCAAATGTAGAGATTTTGTTATGCAAAAAATCTAAGGCGTAAAGCGAGGCTGGCATTATAGTAAAGAGATGCATTAATACATACATGTCTATGCAAATGTAAACATTTTGTTTTGCAAAAAATCTAAGGCGTAAAGCGAGGCTGGCATTATAATAAAGAGATGCATTAATACATACATGTCTATGCAAATGTAGACATTTTGTTTTGCAAAAAAATCTAAGGCGTAAAGCGAGGCTGGCATTATAATAAAGAGATGCATTAAAACATACATGTCTATGCAAATGTAGACATTTTGTTTTGCAAAAAATCTAAGGCGTAAAGCGAGGCTGGCATTATAATAAAGAGATGGATTAATACATACATATCTATGCAAATGTAGACATTTTGTTTTGCAAAAAATCTAAGGCGTAAAGCGAGGCTGGCATTATACAGGGGGACATTATAACGAGGTTTGACTTATGATCACAAATAATATACTGATAGATAAGGAAACTTCTTCCATGACTAAACCATTGATGTTTGTAAGATGAATGTTACTTAAAACAAATTTCATTGCAAGTTTACAGACGTGAATATTTTCAGAACTGCGCTAGAACTCTTACGTTCAACCAGGCTGCGTTAATGGTATATCAGAAAGCTCGGGAAGCATCTGTAAGATGGAGGGTCAGGCCTACTGGATCTGTCTGTAAAGAATGCCAGCCCAATTTGGACAAAGCAAATTTACAGATCAAGATGATGGAAGAAAGGCTTAGTGAACTGTAAGCAAACAAGTCAAGATCTTAATCACACTAACCTGGTTCACTTAACAAGTAATACTTGTCCCTTTATGAGTCGGATAATGACAAGTCAGAAGGACAGGCACCACTAGAGAGTTGTCTTAGATACAAACAGCTTACTCTGTCAAGCATTGCTTTTCTGGCACACAGCAAGTCAGAGACCCAGCATTCAATGGCAGCCAACACAGTGTTTATGGCAGAAGCAGAACTCAGTCAGAGACCATTCATGCAAAGCATATATGTAAGACCAGTCGGCCATGAATCCTATTAGTGTTATATAGCATATTAGTGAAGAACCAATATCTGGTACAATGTCTCAGGGCTTTAAAATTTTTGTTTGGACTTGCCTTATACTACAACTGTATAAGTGGGTCTTCATGGGTCTAAGTCGTATATCATTCGTATTTAATTCTTGTTTTATTACTAGGATGTCCTACCTGTCAAATTCATAGTTTTTGTTGTTATTAGGACTGGTCCCGCCTGTCAAATTCATAGTTTTTGTTGTTATTAGGACTGGTCCCGCCTGCCTAATTCATTGTTTTTGTTGGTATTAGGACTGATCCCGCCTGCCTAATTCATTGTTTTTGTTGTTATTAGGACTGGTCCCGCCTGCCTAATTCATTGTTTTTGTTACTACTAGGACTGCTCCTCATCTCGCTGTGTCTCCCTCGCACAAGACGCGTCCATTAACTCTGACACTACGAAGCAACCAGAACAATGGGAAACCAAATGGGGTGGAAAGCTTTGTGTGACAATGATTGACCGACTGTGATTTTTTTCATTTAATGCAGTATTAATCTTTTGCATATAAAGTTTTTTGATTACAGATCCATGCTAGATTTTTACCAGTAGGTTTATACGTTAGATATTTAAAGGAAAACCAGGCGATTATTTACACTCAATCTCTTTTTTATTTGCTGTGCAAAATATACATTTTCTTGCTTATAAATGTTAGCAATTATTTTTAGTATTTGAATAATTACCTTGGAAAGTTAAAAAATGGCAAGCGAGCACAGCTATTGCTTACGTGGCAAACTAACCATGGTTTGTGCAATGGTAGGCATCTTCCCTGAGCGTCAGGCACGCTTGCATAAGCGAAAATTGTTATAAGACGCCAAGGGGATATAACGAAAATGAGCTGTACATCACACTGATGTCACAGAACACTGCAGTTCATGATCATGCTTATCAGGGTGCCCTGCGGTATTTACCAGCCACGAGAATGTGACAAATGGCGCCATTGCCAGTCTTAGTGGATACGCTGAGCCGCACGTAGTTTTGAAAGTTAAACAAAATTCAACTGTCCGGGGTAATTATTATTTATTCTAAGCTTTAATTTAAAAAAAGCTGTTGTAGTTTTCAATATTTTAGAGCATACTTTATTTTGAACTAATGTCTACACAATCGTACGGTTTTCCTTTAATAGCATTTAAACTGTAGCAAAAAGTTAGGAAGTGGATATTGTTCGGATCATCGGAACCACGAACTTTGTTGTGCACAAGTTCAGATCATCAGAATATTGATATGTTTCCGACAATCGGGATTAGGATTAAACTAATACACACTGTACTTGAATTCCACCTGAACGGTAAACGAAGATGACCTGAACATGACTTTTATCTGGAAAAACAGCCATCAGATAATGCCCATGCCCAACGTTCCTATCACGGGCAATCAACGTATGTACGCACAAATCATGAGAATATTTTTTGACAAGAAAACCATTGGGTATAGATTTTTTAAAACATTTGAAGTTTGTGTAGTTTTATACCAGCTTTGCTTATACCTAACAACAGCAAAGTGCTTTTTAAACCTACCCACCCCTCTCTGGAAAATAGAAATGCCGGACTGCTGTTACAGACAGTGCAATGTCGCTGGAAAAAAATCATCTGTGAATAAACATTGAGAAATGGGTGAGAAAATCCGTGATTATCAGAACAATATCCTCCGGAAACGTGTGATTCCGATCATTGGAACAATATCTTCCGGAAACGTGTGATTCCGATCATTGGAACAATATCGTCCGGAAACGTGTGATTCCAATCATTGGAACAATATCTTCCGGAAACGTGATTCCGATCATTGGAACAATATCTTCCGGAAACATGTGATTCCAATCATTGGAACAATATCCTCCGGAAACGTGTGATTCCGATCATTGGAACAATATCCTCCGGAAACGTGTGATCCGATCATCGGAACAATATCTTCCGGAAACGTGGTTCCAATCGTCAGAACAATATCCTCTGGAAACGTGGTTCCAATCGTCGGAACAATGTCCTCCGGAAACGTGTGATTTCGATCATCGGAACAATATCCTCCGGAAACGTGGTTCCAATCGTCAGAACAATATCCTCCGGAAACGTGGTTCCAATCGTCAGAACAATATCCTCTGGAAACGTGGTTCCAATCGTCGGAACAATATCCTCCGGAAACGTGGTTCCAATCGTCGGAACAATATCCTCCGGAAATGCGGTCCCGATAATCGGAACAATATCCACTTCCAAAAAGTTATGTACCAGTAGGAAAAAGAGCGAGTGGCCAATTTTTAAAAACAATGTAGAGCTAGGGACCAAGTCATCCCTATTCAATTTCAGAAATTATGTCAAATTTACAGTAATTTACAGTAAAAATGAACCATCAGCAAGTTTCAACTAATATGATAGCAACTGTTGTCTAAAAGTGGCTTACACAAGTATTGTTATCATTATTTTTTACTTTTATTAGAAAATTGTCAACTTATCGTTAATATACAATATAATATATACAATTTTGTAATATAAATCTAACTTATGGAGTTTTTTGCAGTGGTTCTGCACAAAAGACAATGTGTTGGTTAAAAATAACGATGAATCTATCTTTGTAAAAAGTACAACATGTACTATATATACTGTACATCACACTGACGTCACAGACATATATGTCATTCCCCGAGAAACAACAAAAAATGAAGAAGACAATAGACTCATTTTTTGTTTTTCCAGTTAAATGAAAATCAAGCTGAAATTAAGACAACTGTGTTTTATGAATCAAAATTTAAATGTGACACACAAATGCTAATCAACAATAGCTGAATATGATACCTAAATACAGTGGCCGCCGCTTATTGTGGACACCTCGGGCCAGCAGTGTATGTCCATATTAAGCGGCTGTCCATATTAAGCGAAGTGACCCATGAAGACCCTTCCCCTTCATTAAAAAAGGCAAAACACTGTCTGTATCAACTCGTCTCCTGTTTTATTGAAAAAAAGAAGTCAGACGAGTTTGTTTGGCAGGAAACTTTTCTCTCAACCTTGAACGGAAGGAAGTTATCACAGTTTCGAAGCTCTCAAGGCCACGGCAAACGGCGAACTGACTGATGCAATGACTCACACAGGCAGCAGAGCGGGAAGCTCTTTTCAATCACGCGCGCAGGCCGTGGTTGGCACGGCTGGCTCACGTGCCAAGAATGTTCGCTGTCCATATTAAGCGGCGGTTGTCCATATTAACCGGCGGATTTTATTAGGGGAAAATTCCGTCCCTCGCGAGTTGTCCACAATAACCGGCTGTCCACAATAAGCGTGTCCATAATAAGCGGCGGCCACTGTATCTGACATTGCATACTTTGCTACACAAAACTACAGATGTCAGAAAGCTGGAAAGCACATACAAATAGAAAGTATGTCTGCATATAAAATTAACATAGTCCTTTCCATTATCTATAAATTTTTAAATTCAACATTGTACAATGATGAATAAATAGATATAAAATACAATAACAATATCCAAAGTAAAAAAAACATCAAAACTTTTGAGATTTAAAGAGCACTCTGACTTTATGATTATGACCATGGCAAGTCTTGGAAGAGCACTACCTTATTTTCAAACATGAAATCAAACTGATAACAGTTGAGAATTGGCAAGTACAGTAAGTACAGTACACTGTGCACCTTCATTAATACTGTTAAACTGGTGTGCTGTTTTAGCTTTAAATACATACTTGTTTCCATATGTAATCAAGGATTATATTTATATTTCTCTCTATTAACTTCCACTATGTGAGCCGAAACTGCTGCATGTAGTAATTTTTGTTGGTTAAAAATGTGGTACTTGATTATGCAGTCCTTCATCAACCATATAACATCCACTAAAACACACAGGATGTGGTGCAACTTAATTTGATATGTCATTTGATATCTGTTCCTGTAATCCATAATTTGGAATACTAGAGGCATACTAATCGGAATTCCATAGCTTTTGAATTCTAGAGGAATTCTAGACATATTCTACTAATTTTGAATAAGCGAAGCGGAATAATATTACTCTTCACTACCTGCATGATGTCACTGGCAACCACAATTAATAGACCATGACTCCTCTTGTATACATTTTCCACTGATGCAGAGAATTCTAATTAGTACTGATTGTCTGCAAGATGCCACATTTGCTTACTAAATTTTGTAACTTCTGACTTGAGGCCCACTCAGTGAAATTTTTTACCAATTTTGCAAGGTTTTAACATTCTGCCACTGTGACAAATTTATTTTGGTTTTCCAAATGCAAAATTAAAAAGAAATAGGGCATAATGAAGTGAAGACACAAGCCCGCTGCAGTATGAAAATAAATATCTACAATTTTTATTACAACAATTCTTCATATCTAGGTTTGTCGGACAAAAGCAGGGAGACATCGGTTCGAATTTGCCGATTGTCCGTAATTACCGATACTAAGCTAACTCAGTACGCGCCGTGTAGTAGACTCGCGGTAATGGAGAATCAATCGTCTAATTGTCTCAAAAACGTCTAGTACGGGCCGCTCCCATGCAAAAGTATATAAAAACTGTCGGCAATTCTCTCAAATAACTCCACATAATTGGCTCTACATTTTTATACACAGAGATACACACGATACGCTGAAGTAATGATGTAAACAAACTGATGGCCCGCCAACTAGTGGTCAGCCTCCAAACAACAGACTGTGTCCGTAGTATGCAGGACTTTTTGTTCCATTCTTCCTATATCCGTAAAAGCGAGGTCCGGCAAACCGAGATATGAGTGTATTTTCAATGCTGATTAGAATGTTTGGATAATACTGATACATACTGTTTGATCTACCTGTAGCAAGTGAGGTGACATTTGCACATTTATCAGTAGCAATCAACAACAGTAACACTATCAATGTCTTTGTCGGCAGATTCTTCTTTCAGATGGCCAATGATCTCATCTAGCAGGTGTTCGATGTTAAGTTCGACATTTTCCGGACAAACTAAAACATTTAACTTGGTCCTAAAGTCAGTCTGAAAGAACTTCTGCAACACCCGATGTTCCGTTTCCCCGATGTTTAATTCACCAGCACCAGTTTCGCAGCTGTACTCTCCTGATAATGGTTCAAATACAACACGTAATGCTGCTAAAAGTTCTAACGCTTTTATCCTAACAGATGTATCACAATCCATAGCACCTTCTGATACACATGATAGACACCCTGTAAGATCAGCAAGGGCTGAACGAAGTTCCTTTATGTCTTTCAGTGGTCTTTCCGGTTCTATTGTAGACGGTATTTCAGCTGATGATGCATCAGGAAAGTGAATTTTATATTTGTCAAAAATACTGCTTATTTGTTCCCGACAAAAACAAAGACACTTCAATTTTACTTCCCAGTCCGAGTCATTCATTGCAGAATGCACAAGATTTTCTATCATCTCTTTAATTTCATGTGCTGGTATTTCGCTGCCTAATTTCACCGAAGAATTTGTGATGTGCTGCTCAGGAACGTCATCAGAACTTTCCCCACTTTTAAGTTTTTCAAGTTCGCCAGAACTTTTGTCAAAGTTTCTCTGTTTGGTAAACATCCAGCGTGCTCGCTTTGTGTCGTGTCGCGACAGGGGCGCCATTGGTCTCTTCTTTACGCTTTCAGATGGCGCTGGTAGATCACCGGAGCCTAGCGAAGCAACTTCGTAAAATCCACCGGAACCATTTTTGTAAAACCCGCCAGAACCGTTCTTATAAAACACTCCCGTTTGTTCGCTGTCTGCACTCGTTTTAAAACTGCTTTGATAAAATATTCCTACAGTGGAATCTACAGATCCACTTTCGCCTACACGATGTTTTTTCGGCCGATGTCCAAATTCGGTTTTGACGTAGTCGGAACTTTCACGGTCATCAAGTTTGCGTTTCATAGACTGGCTCCTCTGCACTTTGACAAGAGTATCACTATCATATTGCGATGTTGTTTCCTTTGCTACAGCTTTACTGAACCATTCCGAATTTTCTGCTTGTGTAACTACTTGACTGGATGCCCTGGACATGCACTGGACATGAAACTTATAAATATCTAGCAAAGCACCAGCAGACGCTCGGCGAGCAAAAGCTTCTGTATCACTGGACATAATGCTGCCTAATGTTTTTACCCACTGTACCTATTAAAAAATTAAAAAGAAGTGCAATCAAAAAACAAATACTGGTAATTTTTATACATATATTATAAGTTAATGAATACTGGAGAATAGCTTTTACAATTAGTGTTAAATAAATAAATAAATAAAGTAAATAAATAAATAAATATAAATAAAGTGATCAAAGGTTTTCAACAAAATTCCGCTAAAATCTATCTACTGGCGGCACTGTCCATGACGGATACATAAATTTTATACAATGCAGAATTGGTAGTTTAGCGCACCAACAATAGAGTCAAGGCCATTTGGAAAATACTTGATTCCTAAGCTTTTAATTTTAAGAATTTGATATTCAGGAAGTCATCGCTTAACAATGCTAATGCGTTCCTAGCAAAACACGTCGTTAAAGGACAAGAAAAGGGGTATCTGAAGTAGGTTTCAGAAAAATCGCCTTAAAAAATTATATTATTTTATAGCAATCTAATG